>PQWD01011116.1:0-67562 GCA_019425675.1 Leucinodes orbonalis | reverse complement strand
TGTATATATATTTGGTATATGTTTATTAGTATATGTATATATAATATATATAATATATATATATATAATATATATATATTAATATATTTATATATATATATATATAATAATATATAATATTAACTGTGTATGTACATAAGCACGTTCTTTAGTGTAGCGTACGAGGAGCTGTCTTCATAACACAGGGAACCTTTTATGGGAGTTCTCATATTCAATATTGAGACACTAAGGTATTTTGGCGAAAAGATTGCCTTAACTTCCAGAACTGCCATCCTAATTGGATTCGACGAGAAACTCCTTTCGAAATTGGACTACCATTTGGACTACCTGTCCAGGTCATATTCGTTTACAACTTCGAGGACAGAACTTCCAATGATATAGGTATAGGTACGACATGGGCATTAGACTGACTTACGTCTTGTCATGTTCATTTTAAGACCCACCTATTAGAAGCTCTGTCTAGGGTTTCAGCATAGTGCTTAAATCCTCCATGGATTCTGATGACTAACTTAATGATAATTTTTATATGAAGTTCCAGATTTTGTCCGTGTAATAGGAATGTGTGTATTTCTTTGTTTCGGGGTGAGGACACTAGCTAATAAAATACCGGGTTTAATTCGTCACGGGTGAGGGCAAGGACATTTTGACGGATAATAATAATACTTGATGTTAATAGTTTCCTTCAACACTGCTTCTGGTATGGTCAGGCGTATCACTTACCACATGAGCTACAGTGCATATTTACTTACTACAATTGCATTTCCTAGCAGCCTGTAATGAATGAAATAAATGAAATTTAAATGAAATGAAAATGAAATGAATGAAATGTGTTTATAGTTTAGGTCTTAAAGAACACTTATGAATGTCAAATGAAGTAAATGTGTTAATCAACACTTAGTGTTTACTTCCCTTTTTTTTTGTTTGTATATAGATTAAATAAGTCTTAACATTTGATGATTGTCTTCGTAAATAAATGGATGACACATCACACATGTTGCACACAAATGTTAACATGTACTGCTGGATTCGATCCTGAAACAAGGAGTAATAGACTTTTTAACCATTTAATTACACTACATGGGTCGTCAAAATAATAAATGTCAATCAATCAGCACATCGTCCACTGCTGACAAGGCCTCCCCAATGAGCGCCATCTATCCGGTCCTGATAGCCATCCATTTCTACAGCCACCTCTTAAAATCGTCGTCCATCGGCGCGGACGTCCAACTGCGCTTGCCTAAGCGAGGCGCACTCCACACGTTTCGGTCCAGCGACATCTGCATCTGGAGACATGACAGCCACTTCCACTTCAGCTTGCTAATTCTAAGAGCAATGTCTATAACCTTGGTTCTCCGGCGGATATTTCATTACGAAATTTATCCGGCAATGAGATCCGAGCATTGCTCTCCATTGCACGCTGAGCGACCTTTAACTTGTGAACAGTCCTACGGTGAGTGTCATGTTTCGGCTCCATATGTCAATACAGGAAGGACGCACTGGTTGAAAACCCTCAAAAATATGACTCAAAGAAACAAGTTATAAAATGTGTTCTAACTTATTCGCTTTTCTTCATGAGACACGCGAAACGTCAAGCACATAAATTGGTAGCGTCGTCGCGTATCGGGGACAATTTATGGGTGCGCATCGTGCAGCACCTGCACCTAAAGCCGGACTAGTTTACGGGTCGGATGCCCGGTGTTCGATATTATGCAATTTCTTACGTGCACAAACCAATTTTAAGAATTCCAACTGAATTCCTTCTTGCTTCTTTGTTGTATCGCAATAACAATCTGTTTTTAGTATAAGAATTGTATTGCATTCGTTTTTTAGTTTCTTTTTGGTTCATAAAATTATTTGGTATGACATGTTGGAATTTATTTACACTAATGTTAACACATGTTCAGACAAATAAATTATCTTAATTTTTCCCGGACTTTCTGTCAGGCTTCACCGGGAAATGACGAGCGCAGATGGCGACCCAGTGTGATCTCTGATGATGTTAGTGAACCTATGAGAGGTCGTGTTAATTATATCATCCCCATATAAGTTGATGATGAGGTACCCACACCTACAACCATATTCTTGTTGACCCTGAGGCAGAAAAAATCTATTGCCTCAGTTTTCTCTGCTCCTTGGTTCCTTGGTCTGAGCGATATCGCTTCATTTTTTAGGTCATAAAGTAGATAGGAGATCGATCTAGTATTAAGTGATATACTCTTCATGACAGAAAATTAATAATAGTAGGTAGTCATTATAATCCGTCAATACTGACATGCACCCGTCACTCGAGGGCACAGATGTTAGGTCTCTTATACCTGGTTTATATAACTATAATCTCGTCATCCGAACACAGAAGGGCAAACACTCCTTTTTATGAGATGATATCTGGCACTGCAGTGGTACTTACCTTTTTTAGGTTACACTTATAACACGGACGGTTAGGACGCTCACCTGATGGTAAGTGATACACCTGACCATTGCAGAGCAGTTAAGTATCCGTCAATGCTTCACTGCGCTCGTCACCCGAGACAACAGTTATGAGGTCTCTTATACACGGTAATCTCACTAGCTAACCCGCGTGCCCTCATCCCGAACACAAAAGTGCTAACACTTTGTTTGACGGGACGATTTCTGGCACTGCGGTGGTACCTACCTATACGACTCAGTATCGAGTTTACCACCTAGTCAAATTTATCAAGGCACTAGCCTAGTGGTCGTTGGTTCTGTACGAGTAGGTATTCGTACGCCATCTAATCAGCAAACTGAAGTGGTAGAAGGCTGTGCAAATAATTAGAATGTAATTAATTCAAAACTGTCTTAACCTAACAAAATACTGAAACGCCATCCTTTATATTTTGCGTCAGTTGAGTAAAAACGTGATAATGTTTTCTATGTTATAAAAACAATCCTTAGATGAAGCAAAAGCGAAAAATTCTTACCCTAAATTAGCCTTGAGGCAAGGAATCTAGACGAAACAAAACAAGATGGACGCCAGAGCATTTGGGGCAGACATTTTATTAGACATCTGTTTAGAGTTGGTCTTTACAACATTAAGATTCCAATTTCGCAGTAATTACATCGCATTTTATACATATTACTTATGAGTGTCAGTGGCTCAGTAGTGTGGACTGCCGCCTTCTTACCGGGAGGGCTGATGTTCAAATCCCGACACGTACCAATGTATTTTCGAATTTTCGAAAATATATGTACGTATCCGAGGTTGTGTGTGAAGTCGTCCAATCCGCACTGGGCCCGCGTGGACGACTAAGGCCTAATCACCCTATACGGGTAGGCACGTGTCCCTCGGCGGGGACGTTTAATGAGCTGATGATGATGATGATACATTTTACTAGCTTTTTGCCTGTGGCTTCGCTCGCGTTGTATTCGGCTTAACACGGTTCCCCTTTCCTGCTCACGAAAACAAAATATTATTATGCGATGCTGTTTTTCATATTATACGTTTTTCCATCGATTTTTACGCTTCTTACCCTGAAAACTTTGATAAGTCTATTATACAATTTTAAATTCAGAACGTTTCCCTCACGAACCTACCTATACCATCACAATAATATAATTAGAATAGTACACTCAACGCGCAATGGAGCGAGCTATGCTTGGAGTCTCTCTTAGGGATAACATCAGAAATGATTTAATCCGTAAGAGAACTAAAGTTACCGACATAGCACACCGGATTAGCAAGTTGAAGTGGCAGTGGGTTGGACACGTATGTCGCAAAACCGATGGCCGTTGGAGCAGACGAGTTCTGGAGTTGAGACCGGGGCTCGGCAAGCGTAGCGTAGGATGCCCTCCGGACCGATGGACCGACGACTTAAGAAAGGTCGCTGGTGGAGGCTGGATAAGGAAAGCGGAAGACCGGGATATCTGGCGCAAAATGGTGGAGACCTGTCCAGCCACTGCTGGACATAGGTCTCCACCATTTTGCGACTGCGATAGGTTGAATAGAGATAAGTTTGTGTGTTGTTAATAATACTAATACGCATTGGTATAATTAATAACCTAGCGGTATAATCAACAACCCATAACTCAAAGAAGTAGGAATTAAAAACTGCCACATTCCAAATGTTTTAATAGAACGATGTCTATCAAGTCCGCTAGTTTAAGTTATATAGTATAGAAATAGGATTATGAAGTGATGACATCCGTAAACTGTCTTACAGCAGTTGGCATCCATAATAATGTGTACATGTGCCTTACAATTCAGAAGAACTGTTATTTTGATTTTAAGGGAAAAACTTAGACTAAAACGGATAGGAGACAAATGATACGCAAGCTTGCTGGTTAAACACTGTTTATTAGTAAATCATAATCTGAATATATATGTGTAAAACTCTACACTACACTTAGACTAAAACTTTAAAATTATACCAAGTACGTTTCATTCTACACTTAAACATATTTTATTTCTTTGTAATATGACAATTATGACCCCTTTAATTGATAGTATTTCTGCTAAATAAATGATCAAGTAAAATATATTTGTGTTTCTATAAGCCAAGGTTCGAGTCCTGGGACGCCCATAGTCTCGTTGTGTAAATTAAAGATTGAGAGCCATCTGTGCTCGCTCGACCAGTGGCTGTAAAAGCCTTCTGCGGCCAACAACAGTAGTCAGAAAAGAACGTCCGAGACATGAATAGCTCAATGGCAAACAGAGACACAATGACCATACCGATGCGGCTTCTCCTTCATAAATTACTCCCAATTTCATTTACTTCGCATTGATGCCCTTTTTTCTCCATCCCTTGATCTTGGTAAGGGCTGTAAAAATGGCTACAGGATTGTCTAATTGAAATTTATGCGGGAACTCAATTGATATGCCGCTCCTTTTTCGATCCGAGAAACGGCTAAAATAAACGAAGTAATAAGTAATTGATTGATTGTTGCGGATTCACTGAAAGGTTTCCTTGAGGATATTAATAAATTGGAATACCTCATCAGTATGAGATTTTGTTACCTTCAAAATATAATATTTGTGAAGTATTTGGTTTGGTATGGGATATAGTTGACTGAACAATTTGAAAACTGCTGGTATATGTTTGAACATTGGCAGTCAGAGTAGTATTACTATTTTCAAAACATGCAATACGTGACGTGAGTAAGCTTAGTTACATAGTTCAATTTCTATCTGTTTAAGTGACCTGCGACTTAAGAACACTACAGCCATAGAAAACGATGGTTTTGTCTGTCCGTCTGTCCATTTGTATGTCACACCCTTCTTTCTCCGACACTATAAGAACTTTACTATTGGAACTTTGTAATTACCTAATTATTATGTTAAATGCATTAAGATTTTCACAAGAAATTTGAAAAAAATATATTATTATATATTGTGTCTCCCCGTAATTTGAATGGAAAATGATTTTTGTCACCCAAGTCATAATTCATAGGTCTTTAAATGATATTGAGGTATAAGGTCCAATAATATTTTTTATAAATTTGATTATCTGTCGCGAGACACTTCCAAAGTCGTTAAATGTGGAAATTTTCACTTGAAATATGGCATTGATAAATTAAATTAAAAATTATGCACAATAAATATCAGAGGAATTTTATTTAAACGACACCTAGTGAGAAGATTTTCTATACGTCATATACGATGCACCATTATTTTATAATAATACATAAAGCAAATGGTGAGCACTGATAGCTTTTAGCAACAAGCCTAAGAGCTACACCGAACAGAACTCAAACCTCGACATAGGACGATGCGGAGTGGGCTAGGTGATTTTTTTTTGCAGGTAGCTGATGTAGTAAAGAAAACCATAGACGTCTATTATGTTCGGAAAAGCCTTTTTATTATGAAAAATAAAGTAATGCTGTTTAAGAGCGTCCGTGGTTCAATGGTGTGGACTGTCGCCTTCCTACCGGGAGGGCCGAGGTTCAAATCCCGCCACGTACCAATGAGTTTTAAAATTTTCGAAAATATATGTACGTTATCCGACGCTCCTACGGCGAAGGAAAACATCGTGAGGAAACCTTCATGCACGCCTGCGAAGAGATTCAAAGGTTGTGTGTGAAGTCGTACAATTCGACTTAACGAAGCGATTTTAGGTTATATTTTACTACAGGAGAATATTTTGTACCGGGTAACACCCCCTGCAGTATTCCACGTGGGGGACAGCTAGTCTGCTATAAAACAGAAATGCGTGCAAAATTTCCTATTGAGACAATAATGGTCCGCGCTATTGCATTTTAAAATTATTAATTAAAAAAAAAACATCTTTCTTTACTTAAAATAGTGACATGATATGTCATGACGCCATGGAAAATGTGTAGATATATATAAATAATTAATAAATAAATATCCACTGACATTCACACAGCGCTATCTAGACACAAGTTAAGCGTGAAGCCTATATTATGGGTACTAAACAACGGATAAACATACTTATACACATTTTTTGTAAATACATACATATGATACATAGAAAACACCAAGACCATTACAAACAGACATGTTCCTGCACACAAATGTTTGTATTGCCCGGGAATCGAACCTCAACCGCAACACCAAATATATCGCTTCGAAGATTGAAAAACGTAGCTCATTTAATCAGTCCATGTCGCTATTTTTAAAACCGAATCAAAAGATCCCAACGAATTAATCAAGCCAAACATTGTACCGTAAAAGTGCGTTGTGTAAACTCATTTCGTTATCGAATGCTTCCTTTATCCCAAACAACAAATGTCCAACGAGCGGATGGTTTATTTAAAATTAAAATGAGCCCGCGAATCGAATCCTTTTGTAGAAATGGGTTTCGGTGAGTTTACACGTAGTGATTTTTTAATTCCAACCCGCACTGGGCCCGCGTGGTGGACTAAGGTCTATACACCCTATACGGGTAGGCTCGTGCCCCTCGGTGGTGACTGATGAACTGATATTGATGATTTTTTGTCTGATAGTACCTATTTACAGAGCGTCGGTGGCTCAGTGGTGTGGACTGTCGCCTTCCTACCGGGAGGGCTGAGGTTCAAATCCCGACACGTACCAATGTATTTTCGAATTTTCGAAAAATATATGTACGTTATCCGACGCTCTTACGGTGAAGGAAAACATCGTGAGGAAGCCTTCATGCACGCCTGCGAAGAGATTCGAAGGTTGTGTGTGAAGTCGTCCAATCCGCACTGGGCCCGCGTGGACGACTAAGGCCTAATCACCCTATACGGGTAGGCTCGTGCCCCTCGGTGGGGACGTTTAATGAGCTGATGATGATGATGACCTATTTATATGCATATGACTAACAGTCACACTTTCATATTTATTATACTAATATAATAAACATGAAAGTGTGTCTGTTTTTTACGGTAACACGGAGTAACGAACTGTCGTGATTTTAGTGGGGATATTTGAAGGGATGGAGAGAGACGAAGTCTACTTTTTATCCCTTTTTAACATCCCACTTACCTGTAATGGGTGTGAAAAGTCTACAGGACTGTCATGACGCTCACGTGTTGTGATACGCCTGACCACAGACATCCGAATATACAATTAGACTGGACAAGCCGCCAAGTTTATAGGCAGTCCCAGTGTCGCAATTTCTTTTCGGTTCTTACCTGTGAAAAGTTATTATATTTCTTGGTAAATTTACTGATTCATTGCGATGATAGCATGTTACAATTGTACAGGATGGCATTTTGGAAAAAAACCGTAATTACTTCTAATATTCGTGCGTCTTGACTCGTCTCACAGAGCGTAAACTGGCAGCCAGTGTATGCTCGTTGAGCTTACATTTGTCGCACTTTAAACGCGGCTTGCCCCATCTCCTGCATTGGGAAATCTGTGCGCCTGACCATGATAACAGCATTAAAGGAGGCTATCAACAAGTAAAATAGATAGTTATTATCCTCCATCAATGCTGCACTGCGCCCGTCATTCGAGACAAGAAATGTTATGTCTCTTATATCCGGTAATTTCTAGCTACAGTAGTCTCATCCCGAAAAGAAAAGTGAACCGAAAAGAAAAGTGTTATGCACAAAAGTGCTATCACTTTTCTTCACGGCACGATATCTGGCACTGCGTTGGCACCTAAATATACGACTCAGTAGCGAGTCCACCTAGTTAAGTACAGTATACTTTGAAGCCCAAGGTTGCTACAGAAAGGAAAAAGCTTTCATAAACAACCCCAAATGTATTCATAACTCGATTGCACCTTTTTTATAAAAAAATCCTGAGTGTTTATAGTTGCAGAAAACATAAAAGTGATTTAATTTTAGTTTCAATATGTGGACACACGTGTGCCAATCTCTTGTGTCGAGTTGGAGAATAACCCAATAATAATGAATAAATATCCACTGACATTCACAAAGTGCCAACTAGCCTCAAGTTAAGCGTTAAGCCTATTTTTATTTATATACTAACAACGATAAATATACTTATACACATTTTTTGTAAATACATGCATATGATACATAGAAAACACCCAGACCATTACAAACAGACATGTTCATGCACACAAATGTTTGTACTGCCGGGTATTGAACCCGGAACCCTTGGTGTTGCAGTCGACGTCTCAACCGCAACACCAAATGGGTCGTCAAATATAAATGTTCTACTATTTGACCAAATTACTTTATGTTTATAAAAAATTATTCCAATTCACAAATGTTTGTACTGCCCATGGATCGAACCCGGAACCTTCGGTGTAACAGCCGATGTCTCGACCATTACACCACATGGGTCGTCAAATGATAATAATGCATACATTTCACTTCTCACCTTCATTTATTATATATCTTAGACAAAAAAGTCGCTGTGTGTAAGAGGTCCTAAAAAGCCTATGTTGATAGCTTCTCGACCAATAATATGGACGTGACCTTCAGGATTGGTCCGTCGGGATGAATTTCGCACAGTTCCACTTTGTGTATCACCGAGAGAAAAAGGCTTAAGTCAATATTTCGTTCGAAAAGTATTACAAACTTATAACGACTACTTATTATAATAAATTGAAACTCAAAATACCTTTTTTCAAATAAATTTTTAAAATTTACTTTTAAATCGACCGCCAGGCGCAGTGCGGCATTGATGGAAAATAATAACTGTCTATCAATTGTTGAACTGACTGCGGGATTGGTTCCACAAGTCCAAAGTCACTCAACGCGCAATGGAGCGAGCTATGCTTGGAGTCTCTCTTAGGGATAAGATTAGAAATGATTTAATTTGTAAGAGAACTTAAGTTACCGACATAGCCCGCCGGATCAGCAAGTTGAAGTGGCAGTGGGCTAGTCACGTATGTCGCAGAACCGATGGCCGTTGGAGCAGACGAGTTCTGGAGTGGAGACCGCGTCTTGGCAAGTGTAGCGTAGGGCGCCCTCCGACCCGATGGACCGACGACTTGCGAAAGGACGCTGGTGGAAGCTGGATGAGAAAGGCGGAGGACCGGGATGTCTGGCGCAAAATAGGGGAGACCTATGTCCAGCACTGGACTGCAATAGGTTGAAGAGAGAGAATTGTTGGTCTCCTTCAATGTGGCTCTGTTATGGTTTGATATATAACTAACCAACAGGTGAGCGTCGTGACCGTCCTGTACACGTATAATGTAGAAAAATATAAATACATCACCCTATCAAAGTAACTAATGCTACAATCTAAAGATGGTAGTCATTAATACCCACTCATCCACATTGATCCCGCGTGTTGAATCACAGCCCAATCTCCGCATAGCTATGCTGTGCGGGAAGGCCTGTGTCCTTCAGTGGGCCGTTATAGGCTGATGATGACGAAAGCGAAAATTTAACAAATTTCAAGATATATAACTTTATCAAGAAGCGTTACGTTAGAGGTGGGATGAGATTCCTTTACATGTGAAATGGGTTGCGGAAAGGTCGTCTTACAGGCTCGTTTACAATATGGTTCTCAGAATGCGTATTTGGAATTATGGCTACCGTCCGCATAATAGTCACATTATTTTTGTATGTTGGCACGGGTCAGGAAAATGTACTCCGAAGGGAACTTTGCTTATGAAGTAAAATATACAAATTTTGTAAATTGTAGAGGTAAGTTCCCCGTAAAAAACTTTTTGAAGTGTTTCCCAAAATTGGAGGACTTTTGGTGCACCTTTCCAGAATTGGGAGCACTTATGGATCGCCTTTCCGGAATTGAGAACATTTTTGGCGCGTCTTCCCAGAATTGAGAAAAATTTTGGATCGCCTTTCCAGAATTGAGAACATTTTGGAGCGTCTTCCCAGAATTAAGAGAAATTTTGGATCGCCTTTCCAGAATTGAGAGCACTTCTAGAGCGGAGCGCCTTTTTAAAACAGAGAGCAATATTGGAGCGCCTTTGGAGAACATGGGTATAATTTGTGTTTTTAAGGGAAAAACCGTTGGCTATGTAAGGTGAAAATGTGAAATTTCGCTACAGATAATTTAATCTAAAAGAAAACGCAGATCACGCCAACTAAAGCTAAAGCGACCTAACCTTTGTGTGCATGAACATGTCTGTTTGAATTGGTCTGGGTATTTTCTATGTATATAAATGTTATAATAATTATTATTATGCATCTCCGTTGATTAATACCCATATTACAGGCTAAATTCTTAGTTTAAGACTACATGGCACTGTGTGAATGTCAGTTGATATTTATGTTAAAGATTCTAACCAGACTTCGGCACTTACTTTCAAACATTAACAAAATCGCTTTAACCTTATGAAATAAAACTTAAATGAAATTGCTGCATACTCTATTTGTCTTAAATATGTTTGACCGTTCTGTTTCTTCAGTTATTTTTTGGCTAGATAATAATAAAATAATAAAAATATTTATTCAAATTTTAGAAAGGTGCCTTAAAATTAATAGTGATTAGATAATGACTGCATAAATATTAAACTGTGTCGCAGTCATTAACGCCCACCCCACGGAACACTACGATCAGTATATAAAACAAAAACCTTATTCTAAAAGCAAAGTGTTTGAGTTTATGGATGTGCGAGATACTGGTAAACTATTATTTGAATGATGAAGATGATGTGTGTGTATAAACAAGAATTATTGCCTAATCAATGCCATTATTATAAAGAAAAAGGATTCCAATGAACAGTCTCTGAAACTTATATATGCACCCATTTCAAACACACTTTGTACTCTGAAGAAGACACGATGCCGGCCTTTATAATGGGATAAAGTTCAGGTAAACGGGATGAATTTTGATATTTCATTTAAAACTGTTTGTTTGTATCTTGGATGAAGTAAAATAATTACTTATGTTAACCTAAAACTGTATTATTTCTATTATAAACACCACCAGATTTATAAACATTTGTTAGAAAAATATACACGGCTACGAAATGTTAAATCCAGAGAAACATTCACCTGATATATTTTGATAATACAAATTTATTTTGCATTCCGTAGCGTTAATCCTAAAATAATACTCGAATTACCACTGTACGTTTCAATATGGAAACATATTTGATTAACATAAAATACTTTGTTCGAAGGTTGTGTGTGAAGTCGTCCAATCCGCTCTGGGCCCGACTAAGGCCTAATCACCCCATACGGGTAGGCTCGTGCCCCGGTGGGCGTTTAATGAGCTGATGATGACTTTGTTCGATAAGAAGAAATGTTTTTATCAGGTGATGTATTGTTGTATTGTATTGTAGTACACCAGATATTGTATTGTTTTTTTTGGTGAAATGCATTTTCATTCTTTACCATCATACCAAAAATAAAACGTAAGAACCTAGCCATCATACACATCTGCAATTGCGACGTTTTCAAAACATATAAGTACGTTTGGATTCAAATTTAAATTTACAAAGACTAGGGAAGACGACAGAGTCGCTTTTCCCGCAGAAGCGATAGCTGATAAAGTTGTTTTAGTACTTCTTTTTATTTGTATGGTAAAGAACGAGTGAAAAGTGTGGACTTTCCAGACAAGAAAAACACACTGCAATTGCGAAATGCATTTCAATACGGATCGGCCGCTGGTAACAACAAACGATGTTTTGCTAGAAACGAGTGAGTTCTATTGAATAATAGCTAATGTTTACGATGAAACGTTAGGAGAAATTTTACTTTTGTTTTTCTCAACAGCTGAATATTGTGAAAATAAAAATGAAAATATATTTATTCAATTTAGGTCCATAAAGAACACTTATGAATGTCAAATTTGATTCTACCACTGGTTCGGACTGTTGTTGTCCTTTGAGAAGAATCCAGCAAGAAACTCAGCAGTCACTCTTTTCAAAAATTTGTGTTTTTACAATATATTTGTCTTTAAAACGTATTAAGTATTTATATAAATCAAAGTGCCTTTAATACAATCCAATAAGAAAATAATCAAATAAAATTGCATAAAAAAACCTTTCGAAAACTATACAGAAACAATAAAAATGTAATAAAATAATAATGGTGCAGACGTGGAATCAACATGTCCAACAATCCTTATCGTTTAAGTAATCTTCTATATCATAATAACCTTTTTTCATTAAAGTGGTTTTAATATGAGATTTAAACTTATCCATAGGCAAATCAATGTCATTTTGTGGTAGCTTATTAAATATTTTATTCATTAAATAGCATAAAAATAAGTCACTTTTTGTACCTATGTCCCTAATCCATAAGGATTATCACCGTAAACATTATCCATAAGGATTAGGGACATAGGTTAATTTTAAGGGGCATAGGCATCTGTGTGTACTTAAATCTTTTAAACTAACTTTTTGAACATTATTATAAATACATTTTTGCTAACATTTTAAAATAATAAACACATGGGTATCAATACACTTTATATAACATTTTTGGGATCTTTTATAATGCTAATAGCTGAAAAAAGCCATAAGAATGTTATTAATATTTAATCACGAATCGCTGGAGCCGTATTTCAATAATGAAAACATTTCACCAGTAATTTGGTATTTTATGATCGTAAAATGTAAATTAATATGTGTAAATTTTGCTTTAGCGAGTACATTATTTAAACATGCATAAAATTAATTACGCTTCAACAAATCGTATTGGCGTAGGCCAATCTCAACCCAGATGGATGGATGAATGATGATGAAGGTAGCGGGAAGCAGATGAATGTCAACTGCTAGGGATCGGCCCGCGTGGAAATCATTAGGGGAGGCCTTCGATCAGCAGTGAACATAATAGGTTTTAATGATGATGGTTAGGAAACCAAACTGGTAAAATCGCATGACTTTTACTGTTACCCTGTACGTATTTGAACCGAAACAATAGCATGAACACAAAAGTCTATTAAAAGAATAAAGTACGCAAACCAAACTTCATTACACAGCAGACAAAACAAACTAAAGGGCGCATGAAAAACTTAAAAGCCCGCTCAATTTTAACAAGAGCCTAGGCGGCGCTCAAAGCCGTTGGAAATCTGAAAATGGCGGAAAATTTTCGAAATAAACCTGGCATATAATCCGGTGGAACTCAAAGGTCGGTGCAGTCACACAATGCATTATGCAGAAGGCTTTTCGACGCCCGTTTGCCTCCGCTCTGTACCTCTATGTGAATTGCCACGCAAGTCACAAGCGATATCGCTGCGATAAAATCAAATACATAATCCATTTAACCAAATGAGGCCCACAAAAAGTTATAAACGTCAATAAGTACACAAATTAATTAAATAGAAAATATTTGAACTAAGTAAAGGACAGAAATAAGTTTTGAAACTTTTCAAAACCACTGTTGTAGTTTTGACCTGTTAAGAATAAAACACCTCATAAAAAAATTACAGTACAGCCTTAATTGAAAAATGATTTATGATTAATGTACAAATAAATTTCGGACTTAATTTACTAATAGGCTCCAAATATGATTAATTTAGTTATCTTTCACTTGTGGCTTATTTTTTACATTAATAGCCCTCAATACTAAACTGTGAAAAGTGATTAACTTTATGCCAAAGAGAAGTGGAAGTACCTAAAAACCAGCGTTGACCAATGCCTATCAATACTTACTACGCCTACTGTTACTTGCCTACCCGCCGCGCGACATTGCATTATTATTCTAAAATAAAAAGTATTTGCCAATATGTAGCCATCGTTTTTCGTTATTATGTCAGCTACCTGCAAAAGAGTCCCGTCCAAATCGGTCTAGCCGTTTCAGAGATTACTCGGCACAAACAGACAGACGGACAAACAACCATTACACCAAATCGGTTAAGCCGTTTCAGAGATTACTCGATACAAATAGACAGACGTACAAACAACCATTACACCAAATCGGTCGTCAAATAAGAAATAGTAGGTCATTATTTTTCGTCAATACTGCCGTGCGCCCGGCAATATTACTAGTTACAGTGCCATCATCCGAAACAATGAAGTGCAAAACTTTTCTGTTTCACGGGACGACATCTGTCACTGCGGTGGTACCTACCTAGACGACTCAGTACCAAGTCTACCACCTAGTAAGGCAGATGGCAATTATCACCACATGACATATATCTTGTTCTTTGATAATGAAATGTATATTTTAATTTCAGTTCAGAATAACGTTGAGTTTTCTTTGTTGAGTGAGATTTGAGTATCGCCAGGCGTCCTTAACTCGGTTCCACCAAGCTCGGCATTATGCTATAGCTTTGTTACTATCGTAAGTACCCTCAAGTTACTGAAGCTAAATTGAAGTTCTGAGTCGAATTACGTTCGGGCAACAACAATACTGAAGTACCTATTTATTTTTGGTTGATTCCGACCCCGAAAAGGGATTGGGATTCGACAAACGATGGAGCGGAGGATTTTTTTAATTTAATTCCTGGGTTTAAGTATAGTTACCTTACCGGGAGGCTGAGGTTCAAATCCCGCCACGTACCAATATGTTTTCGAATTTTCGAAATTATATATACGTTATCCGACGCTCTTATGGTGAAGGAATACATCGTAAGGAAACCTGCGCACGCTTGCGATCTGATTCAAAGGTTATGTGTTACAGTTATGTTTTTTTTATGCATAAGTGAGACGGTCAGCGAGACAACAGATGTAGGTTCTTACCCGGTAAATTATGGAGGTGATTTATATAGTTTTGAATGATTTCATTGCCATTGCGATGCACTCTTTTGGAAAAATTAATGATATAATTAGTCTTAAGAGTACAAGTACAGTCTTTGTGGGTACCAAACATTTTACTTACTTTCCCTTCTTTAACCTTTACAAAATACGATACAGATATTAAGTACAACAGAAATATAATGGCAATTGCGAATTTGTTTCGATAAATTCTTATCAGCAAATTGAAATGGGACGAGTAAAAAGGACAGGCAAAGTAAAAAGTGTTATCTACATTAATATAGAAAGAAAGAAAGAAAGAAAAAAGCTTTATTTGACAAGACGAAGACACTAAATAACATTGTACATACACATTTTAAAGAAAAACAACAAAAAAGAAGACAAAATATGAAAGTGAGTAGAAAAGTTAAACAATGAATAAATATTTACAATGAGGTGAAGAGAAAAAATAATAATAATAATAAATAACAAAAAGAAAGTTAATAATAAAAAATAAAGTTAATATGTACAATATCTATCAAGTTAATATAATAAAATAGTATGCAGTATCCTTCCTGTCAAAAAGGTCTCTGCCTCAGCATTGGCTGCCTTGCATTGTTGGGATTCAACACACGGCAGCGCTGATTTTCTGGTAGGACCTTGGTGACGACGAGCCAAAACTGGAATCAGGCTTATGCAATTAATAAAACCCATTTCACCACATAAAATACATATATAGTATAAATACATACATACAATAACTATAATTTATGAATATTATTATACTTAAAAAATAAATAAAAATCTAGGCAATAATATTGTATATAAATAAATAATGGCATATATAACAGTACATATAAATATATTTTTTTGTTGCATACCAGTACACAAAGCGAAACACAATTAATAATTTATTAATAAATATACCGTCCAATCCGCTCTGGGCCCGCGTGGACGACTAAGGCCTAATCACCCTATACGGGTAGGCTCGTGCCCCTCGGTGGGGACGTTTAATGAGCTGATGATGATGATGATGATACCGTACTTGGCTGTACAGCTGTGGTTGCTTTGACATAGTCTGTGAAAAACCCATCTGGCGGTGTCAAAATTAAGTGTCACTTGAAAACAAACGAAAGTTTGCAATGTTGAATGTTCACCTAATATAATAAAGATGAAGGCCGTTTTTCGCCTGACTGATCCATGAAGGCAAAGTTGGGAGAGGAAACATTTTTCGTTTAATCAGGTGATTAAGTTCTCGTATCGTTTTCGGTTTATTCTCGGCAATCACACGAATTTCGGTTTAGTTTCGTTTTCAGCGACGACCATAACAGAGAAGCATTGAAGCAGACCAACAACTGATAGACAGTTATTATTCTCAATCAATGCCGCACTGCGCCCGAAACCCGTGACCATAGATGTTAGGTCTCTTATACCCGTTAAATTTTTTCTAGCTATAGTACCCTCATCCCGAAACACGGAAGTGCAAAACACTTCTTTTTTACGGGACGATAACTGGCACTGCGGTGGTACCTACCTAGACGACTCGGTACCGAGTCTATAACTAGAGACCCAATACCCACCCTTCCCTCCTCAAACGTCGGCAAGACACTCGTTTCTCCTTACCAGGCCCCCACTCGCGGGTAACATCAGTAATTATCGCGACAATGGGCTTTAACTTCGGCCACCTTTAATGTGTTAAAACTTATGGCAATAATTATCGTGCTAATGGGCATTAGACGTTAGCCGTTACTGTGTCTCCAGCATTAGTGGGCATTTTACTTACCTATGTAAAGAGAAAGTCTCTCCGTAAATTTCCATTAAATTTCAAAGTGGGTTAATTTTACGAACACTAAAAAATTAATTAATTACTTGTCATGTTGCCTGTACCGACATCAATGTCTCGCTAACCTTAAATAAGTAAATGAAATGAAGACTAATTAATTGGAATGAAAAATTAAAAGACCATTATCTAAAGAGCTTCTTCTAATTCAAAATTTTACTAGCGTTCGCGCTAATAGGGTCCAATGTTTTAGAAGTCAAGAATCAACTACACAATTTTGTTTTAAATTCCGCATGTACACTAATGCATGGTACAAACATGATTTGTACCGTTTATAGAAAAATGATTTATAAGGCACTACTACTTAACTACTAGCTTTTGCCGTCGGATTCGTTTCTCGTGGAACAGGTACTTTGCGGTAACGCTAACTTTAAGTTGATACTTATTTCTTTGATACATTTGAGTTAAAGCTACGATATCTGCTAAGACATTAATTTGAATAAAATGACGTAAAGGACTTTTTTTTTAATTAAGTACTTGCGATGAATTACGTATTTATTTCGTATTTATTTCAAAACATCTTTGCAAATAAACCATTATTTTAGAACAAATTGGGTTAGCAAAAAATGGTATAGTGTTGTAATTTCAAATTGGGAGAATGATTATTTTTGCAATATGTCAATCAGTTGGAAGTGCGACCCTACCACGGTCGCCGCTGCATCGGCGGCCGAAATAATAAGCTACACACTAAAGTTACACTCCACAAATCGACAACCGAGATTCCGCCCCCGCCGGAGGGGCCATCGTCGCGTGTCCCTGTAGGTTCGCACAGTCCCTATTCGCGTAACCGGCATGTGCCGGGCCGCTTTTCTCCCCAAACATATGTTAGGCTACCAAGCCCCCCGCAACGCCCTAAGCCGAGGTTCGAGTCCCGTTCGGGGACGCCTTAGGCTCGTTGTGTAAATACTAAGGCTGAGAGCCATCTGCGCCCGCCACTTGCCCGGTGAAGCTGTAAAGGCCATCTGCGGCCAACAGCAGTAGTCAGTTCGAAAAAAAAAAGTGTTTTGTTCAATTTTATTCAACAATTGACAATCAATGTCATTATTAAACATGAACAATCCATGTTACCTGTTTATAAATGTAAATGCTATATTTTCTTAGAATTTTTTGAGTAGATCTATGATAACAATTAATATGGACTTTGTCTGAAATAAATATATATTATTATTATTATGCTCCAAGCAAAATTGTTAAAATAAAGATGTTAAATTGACTTTTTAGTACAGTCTTGTTTCTGAATTAGGGTCTTAGTTCAGTCTGCACTGGTAGGAGACATTCAAAAACGATCTCAAGAAGCGAGCACTACTTTGTAAGAAGTAATTGTTGAAGAATTTTTACTGCCAAGGTGGCGAAAAAATACTGAATCTGGACCAAGTATTATTATTCATAACAATAGTGAGATAACCTTAAAAGATGTATCCATATAATGGTGCGGACCTTTTTTAGAACTTTTAAGTGTAACATTACCATAGATTTGGAATTAGCGCGCTTACAATACTGTCAGACATGACTTTTGCGAAACTTTAACCGTGTGCGTAGCTCAACGCACGCAGCGGAAGCTCTAAGTAGGAAAATAAAATCCCCTTTTTCCAGATATTCTTACTTGCTTCCCCGCTGCTAATTATAGCATGATGATATAACTTTAGCCTTAATTGATAGTTAACCTATCCTATTCCGATATAATTTTTCAAATCGGACCAGTGGTTCCAGATATTAGCGCGTTCAAATAAACAAACAAACTCTTTAGGTTTATTATATTAGAAGATATGAACTACTTATGAAACAGATAAAGTACGATGTTATATACATAAATATCTCGCAAAATACTTATCGTGCAAAAACTGACAGCCCGCAAAACAGTGTATTCAAACAGAAATTGAAGTATGAGTCCACGTGTAACTTACCTTGCAATGCAGTTAAAATACGTATCATTCATTCAAACTTGGACGTTTAATTAGCAGAAAACTGCATGATATAAATCAAAGGAGGCTCCACGCCAGGGCCAAGGTAATTTTTTCCGTCTCGCGGAGTGATAAATGATCTTTGTGAAAAGGCGGAATTTTCTCCAGCGGGGCTCTATTCTTGAGAATGCTCGATATTGAATTGTCAGTAACGACGCTATAAATCTTTGAAGGTGCGGAATTTGAAGTGAGATTGCCATTGAACTGATAAATTTTTGTTTAAATATGTATCTTCAATTTAATGTTTGAAAAGAAATGAAAATAATTTAGAATATTCCAGTTAGTAAAATAATAACAAAATCAAAATACAATCTTTAACACACATACTTTTTTCCACTTTGGATGTATCTCTTGCGCAAACTATTTAATTTAAAATAATAAAATAAACCTCACTACATTTTGATACCCCACACGTGTGGGTTCGATGAAAAAATCATGTTTGCAGTTGACATCCATCTAATTGGGGGTCAACCAACGCCACGGTTTCCGATACGTGGAAGCCACTCGAGAACCTGTCCGCCCCATCGGCCATCGGTTTTACGCACTTTGTACCTAACCCACTGCCATCTTCCAGCGCAGCTGTGAATAGTTTCGGAGATATAACGTCTCCCTGTCTTACTCCTCGATGCAATGGGATAGGTTGTGTAAGCTCTTTATGTACTCGGACTGACATAGTGGCGCTCTCGTACAAACATCTCAATACTTCGATATAGCGGTAATCAATATGGCACCGATGGAGGGCATGAAGCACAGCCCAAGTCTCGATCGAATCGAAGCCTTTCTCATAGTCCACAAACGCCAAGCATAATGGCCAGTTAACTTTCCGGTCTTCTGCATAACCTGCCGCAGCGTATGTATGTGGTCTATGGTGCTGAAGCCTTTGCGGAACCCATAAATATGTTTTTTTAGGTCAGATTTTTCATTTTTTTTGTGATATGTTTTATTAATAAATTGCAATATTTGTATCAATAGATTTGCATAATATTTGTTATTTAATTCACGAGATTGTTATTTGAGATTGTTATTTTAAACAATTCCAATGTTCTCGTTCCAGTGTTCCAATTTCACCCTGTATATAGCAACCACTACAAAGATCGACAGATTATATTAAACGTTTCACATAAAAGAAATACTATCCAAAGGAGACAAGACAAACAAAGATCACAAAAGCCCAACATACAATTTACATGAAAAGATCACCTCGCGAGTTAAGAGCAAATCTCAAAAAGGAGTGAGGGTATAAACTTTTATACTTACGTGAACAAATATCAAAGAGAACATCATATAACACAGAAAGGGCTCACAAGGAATATTTTCGATTATAATGCCGTCGGTAACCCGGTGCGGATACGTGAAGGAAATTTGTTGTTTTATATTTCGCGGATTCCTTTTTTTTCGAATTTCGTAAAAAAAAGGAATCCGCGAAAAATAAAACAAATTTCCAAAAAAGTAATATGGTCGTCGGTGATAAGTGAGGACTGTTGCCTTCCAATCTAAAGTGAGCAGGTTCAAATCTCACCACGCAGCAATGTCTTTTCCTATTCAACCTATTGCAGTCCACTGCCGGACATAGGTCCCATTTTGCGCCAGATATCCCGATCCTCCGCTTTTCTCATCCAGCCTCCACCAGCGACCTTTCGCAGCAATGACTTTTCGAATTTTCTAAATTATATCAACTTATATCCGACGCTCTTGCAGTTAAAGAAAACATCGTGAGGAAACCTGTGCACGCCTGTGAAGAAATTCAAAGGTTATGCGTGATGGTAATTAGTTTAAATTATACTGCAAATATATTATATTTATGAAAAACATTTGACTTCCTGACTAGAAATCGAAATCTGAGTGCCTGTCAGACGCGCGAAGAGGTTATCTCAATATAAACATTGAGTCAACCTCCAAGTTGATTAACCAACATCTCTATTTATTTGAAGTTTGATATTTAAATAATCAAAATGCAGGCCCGTGGTGAATGATCAAGTGGAACTTGTAAACTCCACTGCATTTCTTGGTATAACTTTAGATTCAAAGTTACAATGGGGGCCTCAAATTGAATCACTGGCTGGTAGACTTAGCTCGGCAGCTTATGCTGTTAGGAAGATAAGGCTCTTGACAGATGCAGAAACAGCAAGATTGGTTTATTTTAGTTATTTTCATAGTGTCATGTCGTATGGTCTACTTTTGTGGGGCTCAGCTGCCGACATTAATATAATATTTGTACTACAAAAAGAGCTATTCGTTTTATCTACAACCTTAGACCCGTGACTCTCTTAAGGAACTTTTTAAAGAAATAAATATAATGACTTTAGCATCACAATATATTTATGAAAATTTAATTTACGTCCGTAAATACTATCATACCTTTAAAAAAAATTGTGACTCACACTATTTTTAATACTAGGAATAGAAACAAACTTGCTGTTCCGGACTTGAGACTACATAAAGTAGGTAAATCTTTTATAGGAAGATGTATAAAGTTTTTCAATAAGGTACCGCAAAATATTGTCCAGTTACCTTTACACATGTTTAAAGTTAGAATAATCAAAACACGTTTCTAAAAAAGGGTACTACACTATTGACGAATATTTATGTGATAAAAATCCGTGGTCTTAAACTGCTCAACTATTTCAGTGTTTATGATATATTGTTACATTAAGGAAAATGAAAATGTTTTTAAAAAAGGCTACACTGTTGAGTTTTCTTGAGTGCTTCTTTCTCAACAGGCCAAACCACTGAAACGCTTTTTTTTTTCAAAGCATCAAAACTCATATTTTTAGTTATTAAACTAAAAATATGAGTTGACAAAAATATAATAAAAAACGATTAAAATATTAATTTTAATCGTTTTTTATTATATTTTTGTATATTTTTTGTCGTTCATAAGTGCCTTTTTTGTAAGCCTAATTTGAAATAAATGTTTGATGTGCATATTAATTATATCATTAATAGAGCTTACAAACTGTATGGAACTATCATGCGTACCTGCAAAGACTTTCGTAATGCCTCAACGTTTTTAGTATTATACAAATCGTTAATCAGATCCCAGTTGGAATATGCTTCAGTGGTATGGAATCCCTATTTTAAAAAGTACGTACATCAGATTGAGATGGTACAAAAAAAGTTTCTTCGTTCAGTTAATTATAGGTGTTTCCATGCTAAATGTTCATATATTAATCTTATGGAGAAATATTCACTTTTAACATTAGAATCTAGAAGATATTTTCTAGATCAAGTTATTTTGTACAAAATCCTTGGCAATTATTATGATTGTACACTATTGACTGACCATATACGTTACCGGTTACCAAGTCGTTCCCAGCGTATTCGTGATAATCGTGCTCACGGTGTTTTTGCACCTAGAATCTGTAAGACCATAGCAGGCTTGCGCGCACCTCTACAGCGTATCATGATATTGCATAATGTTAAATTTGTTACTGTAGATTTATTTGTATTATCACTGAGCCAATTCAAAGAGTCATGTATTTTAATATTAAAAGAATGAGATGTAGTTTGTTATTTGTTTTGTTTTGTATAACGCTGATCCATGGACCTAGCATTCATAATGTCATTCGTCATTTTGCGACAATTGCGCTTGTCAATTACATTTATTTCGTGAACAATGAGGTTGGTTACATAATGAGTACTTTTGTAAAACTTCACTTATATTAAGCCTTTATTATGTAATTGTTTTTTGTTCCAAATAAAAAGAAAAAAAAATGTTTTGACTTTGACTTTGATGACGGTCAATCCGCTCTGGGTCCGCGTGGACGATTAAGGCCTATACACCCATACTCTAAGCTCGTGTTCTCTTTAGGGACGGATAATAGGCTGATGATGATGAATATTTGTGAAGTGGGCAGCGTTCGGCTTAGTTCGTTGTGTGACGGAAACGTAATGTTTAGTTGGCAAATGACAGACTGAATCACCTGATTGTCCGAAAAAAAATATGTTTCTATGCTTCGGAGGACACGTTAGGCCCAACGGCTTTGATTTTGAACTTTTGACTTATACTCGTAAAGTTGAAAGCCATGGATTTAGACATCAATAAAATGTAAAGTGAAATTCAGACTTTGGATGTTTAATTACTTGATTATCGACATCATGTCCTGAGAATATTAATTAACCGGTACATCGAAAACCAAATCAACGAGAGTTCAAAAACGACCATTAAAAAAGTAATATTTTACCGCTCAGCTCACGTCGCGAGAGCTGCGCACCTTTATTGAAGCAATGTTAATAACATTTGATTTAAAGTAAGCTGACACCCTGTGTTCAAACTTCTTCGTGCTTATTTCGTACTGGCCGAATAGAATTCATAGAACACTATTAAAAAGGAAAAGTAAAAAGAAGAAGATCAACGTCAGACACAAAGGACGCTAATATTATTGTACAATATTAATTTAATTAGTTCAGTTCAAGTTCTTTTGTGTTATTATTTATTGTATATTTTATATTTAATTACAAAGTGCAAATAACCCAAGTGATAAGTTTTTATGTATTTATTCCTACAAGAAATTACAGTCCAGTTTAGTAATAGTCCAAACACCCTGGATAAACACATAGGCTAAGTTTTATGGCGAAATAATCTTATAATGCTGGTATACCGCGGTGCAGCTAGTATAAAATCAATTCTGACACGTGAAGTGAATCTACAATATAGTAGACATTATAGCAGTCTTTTGTGATTTAAATGAAATCTTAAAATATTTCATATTATTATAATAAAATATCTACGCCTAATAATCTCTGTGTCTCAAGACGAAGGTCTTTGACCAGTGTGTGTTGCCAGTTATGACATACGGAAGCGAAACGTGGTCGCTCACTAAGGGCCTCTTGAACAGGCTCAAGGTTGCTCAACGTGCTATGGAGAGGGCTATGTTAGGTGTTTCCCTACGCGACAAAAACGGAAACGAAGATATCCGTAGGAGAACTAGGATGACAGACATAGCTCAAAGGATAAGCAAGTAGAAGTGGGCAGGGCACATAGTGCGTAGAACCGATGGCCGATGGGGTGGAAAGGTTCTCGAGTGCCATCCACGTAACGGAAAACGAAGTGTAGGCCAACACTCAACCAGATGGACGGATGACCTGGTTAAGGTGGCGGGTAGCAGATGGATGTCAGCTGCTAGGGATCGGCCCGCGTGGAAATCATTAGGGGAGCCCTTCGTTCAGCAGTGGACATTTTAGGATGTAATGATGAATCTATTTTTTGTACTTATGCACCCATTTTTTTACTGGTCGAATATGGAATACATTTCGGTAGAATGTGGAAAAAATATTTCATCATCATCATCATCAGCTCATTAAACGTCCCCACCGAGGGGAACGAGCCTACCCGTATAGGGTGCTTAAGCCTTAGTCGTCCACGCGGGCCCAGCGCGGATTGGACGACTTCACACACAGCCTTCGAATCTCTTCGCAGGCGTGCATGAAGGTTTCCTCACGATGTTTTCAACGAAAAAATATTTTCCGGTAGAAAAATTTTGAAAGTACCAAAAAAAATTACTTTACTTTCTGGAATGAACAAAAAATCAACTGTTTTATTTACCGTAGAATGTGGACAACATTATTTGTAGTCTAAAGGAAAAATAAAATCAAAGGCGACAGTAGCCCGAAGGGATAAACTGGGAAAATATATTCCTTCAATTATTTGTGCTTTGTTTATTTTTAGATAGAAGCCGAAGGAGCCCGGTATTTAGTTATTACCTGTGCCTTTTCGATATTTAAAGTATTACTTTTCCTATTATTGACGACACATTTGGTGTAATGATTGAGACGTCTACACCAAGGTTCCGGGTTCGATCCCCGGGCAGTACAAGCATTTCTGTGCATAATCATCTCTGTATAAGTCTTGATGTATCTATGTTTATGTATTTATCTACAAAAACCGCCTTCGTGGTCCAGTGGGCATAGTGATCGGCTGTGTGATCCGGAGCTCGTGGGTTTGAATCCCTAGGGTAAACGTCGCTTTGTGCGATTTTTTCTAGTTCGGTTGGGACATTGAAAGAAAGAAAGAACCTTGATTTCTGAAAATAATTGTCTGTAAAGAAAGGGTCCCGTGTTTCACATTGTAAATATTAAGCCGTCGGTCCCGCCTACAATCTCAAGATGGAAGTTTTTTATGTATTTACAAAAAAATATATATAAGCATGTTTATCCTTTGTTTAGTACCAATAATACAAGCTTCACGCTTGGGCTAGATGGCGCTGTGTGAATGTCAGTGGATATATTATTATTATTATAAAACTCGTTAACATACACCAAACCGCGTGGGGTCCGCATAGTGGTTTCTGGCCCAATCTCACCATAGGTACACTGTGCGGGAAGGCCTGAGCTCTGCAGTGGGCTCTTATAGCCTGGTAATGTTGATGATAGGTCATTCTTAATAAGAAAACTAAATTCAACAAGACGGCTGCTACTAATAAAACTGTTTGATTTTAAAGCAGGTCGTTTTCTTCGACAACAATTAGAATGACACAAACTTTGACATTCGTGGTGAATCCATCTTCACTGGGACTTTTTATAAATAATACTTCCTAATACAACATACAGCTAGGTTTTTCTTGCTGTAATATCATTTTCTTGTCGTAAACCGGGGTTAAAGTGATATTTAAGTCCAGTTATAAATCATTTAGAAACAGGGTTAAATTATAATAATCATCATCATCATCAGCTCATTAAACGTCCCCACCGAGGGGCACGAGCCTACCCGTATAGGGTGATAAGGCCTTAGTCGTCCACGCGGGCCCAGTGCGGATTGGACGACTTCACACACAACCTTCGAATCTCTTCGCAGGCGTGCATGAAGGTTTCCTCACGATGTTTTCCTTCACCGTAAGAGCGTCGGATAACGTACATATATTTTTCGAAAATTCGAAAACACATTGGTACGTGTCGGGATTTGAACCTCAGCCCTCCCGGTAGGAAGGCGACAGTCCACACTACTGAGCCACCGACGCTCAAATTATTATATTAATACGCAATCTAAATTATTATATTAATACGCAATTCAACTATCATATATATTTATTTTTTTAATTTATCACTTTTAAGTAAATTTATAAATAAGTGCGAATATTTGTTTCTTCTACGACTTGCCATTAGAAACAACTTTTTCGTATGTTTCCTTCAGTTCAGGATTTGCCTCCAGGATGGCTTTGCCTTCTGGGGTGTCCAAAGCTGGTGCTTCGCCATGGAAGGTTTCTTCTGTGTAGACGTTTTGTGGCTTTCTCACTGTTCCATAGATCTGTAAGACAAGGAGATATATTTGTTTTATGTTATAAGTGTATCAGGATGCTCACTTGATGATAAGTGACACGCCCGATCATAACAGAGCAGCATTGTAATAGACCAACAACAGATAGGTATTATTCTCCATCAATGCCGCACTATGCCCGTCACCAGATGTAAGGTCTCTTATACCCGGTAATTTCACTACCTAGACTGCCCTCATCCTGAAACACATAAGTGCATAGCACTGCTATTTCCCGAGACGATATCTCGCACTGCGGTGGTACCTACCTAGACAACTCAGTACCAAGTCTACTACCTAGTAAATGACTACTATTTCATATGAAAGTAAACCAGCAAACGAGGAATTCTTTAACGTGTGCGACAGTGGTACTAATTATCAGTACGCCAAACCAAGAAGACTAGAAGCTTTGGATGGTACTACGTCATTTTTAATATCTTATTCCAATTAGGGATTGCTGGTGAAATCTTAGATGGATTTTTTCTGATAACTACAGGTGTTCACTAGAAATTACGTGTATTTTGTAGAAAGGTATGACTTTTTACTAGGCAAGCTCCATATTCGTACTAAGCCGTCTAGATCAGTTACTACCATATTGCCAAAGGCTTGTAATAAATAAATATCTACTGACATTCACACATCGCCATCTAGCCCCAAGTTAAGCGTTAAGCCTGTATTATGGGTACTAAACAACGGATAAACATACTACATACATACATTTTTTTTGTAAATACATACATATTATACATAGAAAATACCCAGACCATTACAAACAGACATGTTTATGCACACAAATGTTTGTACAGCCCGGGGATCGAACCCGGAACCCTTAGTGTTGCGGCCGACCTCTCAACCGCATCACCAAACGGGTCGTCGACAGTGTAATATGAGTGCTATGCATTTAAATACTGGATATTTCAACACTGACCTTGTCCCAAATAAACATATTGAATCCGAAGTTGCAATGGTGGAATTCGTGGTGCTCATCGTGGAACTTCGCGTCAGGTTGCCACGGCTGCCACCACTGTGCTTTGAAGTTGATGCCGGAGTGGTCAATGATACCATGGTAGTAGTTGTAAATCATAACCGCATAGAATGGTACTGCAACGTGAAGATACATACTTTTAAAGACATTTACTACCCGTGTGGGGTTGTGAAGTCAGCTATTACAACAAGGGTTCTGTGAATTTCCTGTCATATCCGATGGATATTTCCTAGGTATAAATATCCCTATAAGTAATAAATTTTCTATTCATCGTCATTATCATACAGTATAGAATGTCCATTGCTGAACGAAGGCCTTCCTTAATAATTTCCACGCGGACCGATCCCTAGCAGTAGACATCCATCTGCTACTCAGAACAGTGTATTGTTTGTCGGCAATAGTCTTTGAGAGATCAAGAAGAAGATGTTAGATTACAACACGAAGGCTACTTACGCCAGTGCACGGGCATCACGAATAGTGGCAAGCACATCGTCAGCTGGATATGCATGATCTCCACAGGATGGATGGCTGTCACGGAGAACGCGGTCGGCTGCTTGTACTTGTGATGCAACTTGTGGAAATGTTTGTAGAGGAAGCGAGTGTGGTACAAACGGTGCATCACGTATGTTGTGTAGTCCTGGAATTGTGGGCATATTATGAGTAGACATGCACAGAATGGGAAAAGAAGAGTAGGCCGACTCCCAAACAGATGAACCGAAGTTTTTTTAGATGAAGCGATACTTTACGTATACTACAGTATATCGGCATTACTTCTTGAATTATTATTTTTTCTTACAAAACTTTTGGATCATCAAACCATATTATCATATACATATAAATCAAATAGGAGTGTCTGTTTATAATATTGAAATAACAGTTTTTCGGGTTCCGTGGCCAAATGGGAAAATAGGGATTATTTGTAGATTCGTCACGTCAGTCTGTTCGTCCGTATGTCGCACCCTTTTTCTCCGTAACTATTAGCACTATTGTTTAAACTTTGAGGGTTCATGTTATTATGAACCGCTTTAAGGTTTGGAAAAGCTTCATTAAAAAAATATATTTCAGTACGGGTGATGCGTTATACACCGACCGCGCTAACATTTCTCGGGAAAACGTCATTGAAAGCCGAAACAAACTTGTGTCTGTAATCGAAACGTCGTTTGAGAAAGTATCAGACTGGGGTAAACTTAATTTGGTCCAATTTAACCCCAAAAAGACGCAAGTTTGCGCATTCACCGCAAAAAATTGCCTTTTGTCGCATCGCTCTGTTTCGAGAGCACTCCTTTAACTGCCGCAGCCAGTATCGAGATTCTTGGTGTCGACATATCGAGCGAAGTCCAGTTCGTGGCCATCTAGAAGGTAAGCTAAATTAGCCTCGAAGAAAGCTTGGCGTGCTCATAGATCGAGACGGTATTTTCACACCGGCTCACCGCCTGCAACTTTATAAGGCGCAGGTTCGCCTCTAATGGAATACTGTTCTATCTTTGGCAGGGGCTCCCAGTACCAGCTTCCCTCTAACCGCATTCAGCGAAGAGCGACTCGAGTTGTCGATTTGCCGTGATGTTTCGCTAGCTTGACTCCTTGGCGCTGCGTAGAGATGTAGCTTCATTATGCATTCTCTATCGCAATACCATGGGGAGTGCCCGGGGAACTGTCGTCTGATCCCTGCCGCGTCTTTCCGCCATAGATCTACGCGGCAACTCTACCACCCCACCACCTTGACAGTTGGCAAAGCACTACAGTGCGTTTAACAGAAACTTCTGCCCGCACCACAAAATTGTGGAATGAGTTGCCGCATGCGGTTTTTCCGGACAGATTCGACCTGCAAACCTTCAAGAAAAGAGGCGTACTCTTCTTTAAAAGGCCGGCAACGCATCTTGTAGTACTTTTGGTGTTGCAAAGTCCATGGCGGCAGTATTCACTTTCCATCAGGTGATCTGTCTGCTCGTTTGCCCCCTATACTATAAAAAAAAAAAAATATAAAAAAAATATATTTGGGTCCCTGTACATTTAACCAAAACTCTATTTTTTATCGAACCCGTGTGAGTAAAAACTATACCACAAGTGTTTATAAGGTATCTCTTATATCATTTTTTTTTATAAATTTAATAGTTTGCACGAGATACACTTCCAAAGTTCAAAAAGTATTGTAGTGAAAATAATACCGCAGGGTACAGCTAATTATTAATATTTCTTATAAAGAAGTAGGAATCTTATTCAAGAGTGTCTATCGAGTTTTTTGAGAAGGAAAAAAACTTAATTGTCACTCGTCATCTTTTGTCCTAATACTTACTATCAACAAAAGTGCTAATTTTGAAGAAGTTTAAGAAGTATGCAGAATTTAAGAACAGTAAGCAACAGAAGGCTTCCTTCTTCAGAAGTTTCGTTATCTAGTTAAAGACTCGAAAGCAATTATTATCGATTGAGAAGTGCCAAACCATAACTGGGCTGTAACTCAATCACTGATCACTTACCATATAAATAAAGATAACAGGGGAACTGCAAAAAGAACCACAGCCAGCCGTATTCGTCGAACTGGAAGTAGACCGTGGATGGGTTGCCATTGAAGATATAAGTGGCAAGGAAGGCCGAGAAAGATCCGGTTATTAGCAACGACAGTGTTCCCACCATGATTTCGTGGAGCTCAAGTTCCGGACTCAGCCATTTATTTGGCTGCAGTTTCCATTCTTCAGGTACGTGTCTTTTGTTCATGTAGAAATACCACTGAAAAAAAATGTATTTATATTTTAAGATATCAGTGTCTCAAATTTTCCGAAATGCTTAAACTCAAAGTTTTAGAGCAATACCTTGGGATTGGAACTAGTGAATACAGTGGAGTGACTAACAGACTTATCTCTCAAAGACTTCTATGCGGACAGGTCCCTAGCTGTCTAAACTAATTCAACTAGGTTAGGATGTGGACTGCAAGGTCATCGGTCCACTTGGTTGGGAAACCGCGATTGCCACTCGAAAATCTTTTCGCCCTATCGGGTTTATCGTACCATGTGCCCTGCCCTTTGTACCAACTCAACTTGATAATCCTGCGGGCTAAATAAGTAAGTAAACCAATCAATATAGCTCAACTTAATCAAAATAAACACATCGAATTTGATATCTTTAAGTTTCGGAAAACACAGCCGATACGCAAAAGCCACTGAACCAACTCCGACGAAAACTTTCAAATTTAATCTACGTTGGAGATAATTGTTTGTTCATTTCATGTTTAATGTTTGTGTTTTGTGATTGGATGATGACATCTGCTTTATTAAATTGGAAAAAACTTTGCCTAAGTTAAGTTATATCTGGCTACAGGCTTTTATAATTCTGTGATTTTATTATGAAGAATCACATAGGAAGTTGTAAATGAAATATTACTTAATATTGATGCGCAGATGAAATTTATTGTTTGTGCACTTCATAATAAGTGACGTTATGATGTTTCAAGTATTTATTTATTAAAGTCTGTTTATTTATTTTAAGACTTACTCAATAAAACTAAAACACGAACTTCAAAACTTGCAATTATGATGTTAAGTTCAGTCATTCTACTTTCTGTCTTTTCTTTCAGCCCTTAATTCATCGTAACAGTGATGGACAGAGCGTCGGTGGCTTATTGGTGTGGAGTGTTGCCTTCTAATCTGGAGGATGTAGGTTCAAACCCAGCCATGTACCAATGCCTTTCCTATTTAAAAAATATGTGTACGTATTTCCGATGCTCTAAAGGTGAAGGAAAACATCGTGAGGAAACCTGCGCACGCCTGCAAAGAGACTCAAGGGTTGTGCGTGAAGTCGGCTAATTCGCACTAGACCCGCCTGGATGACTAAGGCCTATACAACCTTTACGAGTAGGCTGGTACTCCAGTGGGGACATTTATTGAGATGATGATGATGACCGATAAGCAAATTGTTATTTCTGGAGTGGAGACCGCGTCTTGGCAAGCGTAGCGTAGGACGCCCTCCGGCCCGATGGACCGACGACTTGCGAAAGGTCGCTGGTGGAAACTGGATGAGAAAGGCGGAGGACCGGATGTCTGGCGCAAAATGGGGGAGACCTATGTCCAGCAGTGGACTGCAATAGGTTGAAGAGACAACCAAATTGTTCGGAGATTCTGTTAAGTAAATCCTTGATGTGGAAGTAAATAAAATCAATCACATTGATCTATTGAAATAAAATAAAAAGTTGAGGGTTTTCTTCAACAAAAAAGTTTCTATTATCGCGTATATTCAATTCTAGTTTATAACTATTGCTATAATTTCCTTTGCAAGACACAGTTTTTTCATCAATTTTGAACATTGAGGGGTTATGGATCGTAACCCGCTGCGCTGGTGTAGTTCAAGTTCATGTTCGCAACAGCGAACATTATAAATCGCATCACGTATAACAAAGATTGATTTGGATCGCAAAAGATGTTTCTCGGACCCATAAGTATATCCTGTCGTCATTTTTATCATAGGATAAAAACATGGTATGATTTCGCCTACTAATACCATTTGCTTCGCAAAATTTGCAAACAACCCATACAATTAGTCAGCGTAAATACAGGTAAATAATCATATTATGCAAGGAAAAGTAAAGTATTAACGTATTTTTAACCCCCGACGCAAAAAGAGGGGTGTTATAAGTTTGACGTGTTTGTGTGTCTGTCTGTGGCACCATAACTCCCGAACGAGTGGACCGATTTTGATTTAGTTTTTTTTGTTTGAAAGGTAATTTAATCAAGCGTGTTCTTAGTTATGTTTTATTAAAATAGATTAAGCCGTTTATAGAATATAGGGGATGAAAGTGGGAATGAAAAACCGATTGTTTACAAATATGCCCGAGTGGGGTATCAAATGAAAGGAAATGATTCGTACATTACAATAGTAAGTAAGTAAAAACAGGGGTGTTATAAGTTTGACGTGTCTGTCTATATAGTAAAATCTAACTTAACCTAACCTACCTATAAAAAGTATGAAAAAAAATTAAAAAAAAACCTCCGACACAATAACTTAAGTAATTTCCCTTTAAAAAGTAAAAAATAATAAAAGAAACTTAATGTTAAAGTACCTAAGAATCTATTAATAATTCTGAAAAAAAAACCTCGCGTTGGGGGACCGCTCTTAAACTAACAATTCAAATACAAATAGTCTAATTAAGTAACAGAGATGAACATAAAAACAAAATTAAGAGAATAATTCAAAAACTTTCAGGAAATTCCTTCAAAAAGTCTTGGGTAAAAGCCTAAAGAGGTAACCATCTTATGATAAATATCGTAGATAAGAAAGAAATAATTAGGAGCGGTCCCCCAACGTGAGGTTTTTTTTTAGAATTATTAATAGATTCTTAGGTACTTTAACATTAAGTTTCTTTTACTATTTTTTACTTTTTAAAGGGAAACTACTTAAGTTCTTGTGTCGGGGGTTTTTTAAATTTATAATTTTTAACAACAAACTTAAGAAGGTACACCGAGCACCGTTTCTACGGATTTCAAAGATTTGTAAAGAAACTTAGTTTGTATTCACGGAGCTATATATTCTTAGTAGCTCAACAAATAACGATCTTCAATATCAAGTTTATTAATTATATTGCCGTTGCGAACCCATACGATCGACTTTTCAATTTATACCTTTTATTAAATATAAAAACTTAAATTACGTTTATTGGAGATATGGATATGTTGGGCTTCATATATATATCGTGTGACCTTTTTTAATAACTCTTTGCTCTGTACGCAAAACTTACAATAATAGGTGTGCGCAGCATCATCATGAATAATGCTATGAAAACATTATTTGTTAATTAACTCAGTTCTTAGACTTTTCTTTGACACCCATAAAGCTTCAAATGTTATTATGAGAATAAACTAAGCACAAATGAGAGATGCAAAGACGATTTACACCCTCAGCTAAGTTTTGTATTAGATTTAGTTTCTAAATATAATATGTCAAAAAAGTTAATTAATTTATTGTTATGTGAAAAATGACATTCAAATATAATCAAATTGGCAAAATAGTGTTCATTCAAAAGAAACTCACATGCAAAAATCCTCCAACCACGAAATACATGCTTAAAGAAACGACGTGAGCTCCAATGAAGATGACACCAAAGTTCTCCAATTTCATATTCTGCAGTGTCAGCAGTTGGTAGATGTCTTCACTTGTGACATTTTTGTCGGCCTGCGTCTGACCAGAGATTTGTTTTAAAGCTGCTATAAGGATCACCACCCATTCTCCTGAAAGAAAATATTTTATAGATAAATATAATATAGGTGACCCCAGGGTACTTTGTACCGTTTAGAATGAATAAATGGGCAAATTTTGGATTTGGTTATATTATTTTTTGTGTCACATACCATCATAGTATAAATATTGATTAGGATAAATTATGCATCTTAAGAAGGCAGATCTCTAATGCAGAGTTTATTAGTACGAGTACGTTTATTGAATTCATTCATTTCTTTCAACCATAGAATCAATCCTGATACATTTGTGGTAGCTTCATTTGACATTCATTCGTTCTTTAAGGACCCATACTGAATAAAGACTTTTTCATTTCATATAGGTTTTTTTAATTTAAACAATAATTATACTTAAATGAATAAAGTAATCAAATAATGAATCGAGGCGGTTATTCCATATAATGTCCAAATCGTCAGGGGACAACTAAATAATATTTTTATTAGGTTTCTTAACGCAATCAGAATCTCCACTGCTTATATCGTGTCCTATTTCTGCTTTGAATCAAATAGTCTTTGTAGTGGATAAGTTTAATGCCAAGCGTCTGTAGTCTCTCCCATAACCCAGATACAGTAACTAAAAAACCATATGCAAGTATCGTAGTTTCTATATATTTACAATTGTGTTACACTGGCGGGGTATCATGGGTTGTATTATATTGTGCATTCTGTGATGGCACCTCGTCGTAACACATAAAAGATTAAACATTGAAAGGGGCCTCTGTGCTGTTGGTTTCGGCCCACATACCTTCCTGTATGTCTTAAGGATTTCGAAAACAGTAATAAGTTTTCTATGAAAAGTTCATTATTTCTTTTAACCACTTCGGTTTTAAACCATTTTATTTTCTTTTTTTTCTTAACATTATCTTTCTGTTGACAGATCGAATCATATGTCTTAATATTTGTTGTTGCCTTAAAAAACTGGCTGATTTTTGACACACTTGTTTTCATCGAGACTCCGTATGTATTTATACATAGAAATACCCAGACCAATACAAATAAGAATGTTCATGCAAACAATTGTTTGTACTTTCTGGTATTGAACCCGGAACCTTGGTGTAATTACTGGCTTATCAACAGCGCGCTAATTCAAATTCTATATTCTCAGCTATTATATCACAAGAGTCCTCAAATACTAAAAAAAAATAGTTAAGTGCAAATTGGAGTCGCCCGTGGAGGGTTCCGCAGTAACAAGTAAAATTTTAATGTTACTTTTATAATAATTATTATTACTTAGGCCCAGACTATAGCTTTATTATGGGAAAATAGTGGTTCGTCGTTTATGCTGAATAAAAAAACTACAGACAGATATACCAAATTTCGTTTTTAGCCATCGTCTTAATTTTAATCATATATGTATTTTTATTTTATCAATACCATATTTTAGAAGTTAGAGGGAGACACTTTTTTTTAACTTTGGAAGTGTCTCTTACGCATATTGTTTATCAGGTATCTTGTCATAACCTTACAGCGATTTACAGATACATATACTTACAATGTTTGAACCGTGTAGTGCTAATAATACTTTCGGAGAAATAACGATGTGACATACGGACGGACAGACAGACATGACGTATCTATAAGGGTTTTGTTTTTTCCATTTGGCTACGGAACCCTAAAACCTAAAAGTAAAATATTGCAGGTAAATTTTAGGAAAGTGATTTTGTGGTTTTGTCTCCTTGACAACTATCACTCTATTTATTTATCACATACGTGGGTATGCAATGCAAATGATTAATAATTATGTTATCAAATTAGTATATTTTATCGTACACAAATCCCACAAATCATTATTGTTTAAATGTATATCTTCGATAAGCATAAAACGTGCGTTTTTCGGCTGCCATAGTACCTAAAGTTATACAAGATCAGACTAAGGGTCCTCTTTTACATGGTTGTACCATTTAATATCATATATGACCGTGCCTTAAATGTCCAAATCAATTTTATAGTGATATAAATTTATTTATTTAATAAATTATATTTATCAATGATTTGAAAAATTTCTTTAGGTATTTTTTATCTCTTGATGTAAACCGACCTTCTTCAGTTAATCAGTAATAATTTTCGGTCGGTGTCGGTGGCTCAATGGTGTGGACTGTTGCCCTCCTACCGGGACGGCTCAGTTTCGAATCCCACCACGTACCAAAGTGTTTTCGAATTTTCGAAAATATGTGTACGTTATTCGACGCTCTTACGGTGAAAGAAAACACCGTGAGGAAACCTGCGCACGCCTGCGAAGAGATTGAAAAGTTGTCCGTGAAGTCGTTTAACCCACACTGGGCCCGCGTGGACGACTAAGGCTTAATCACCCTATACGAGTAGACTCGTGCCCCTCGGTGGGTCGTTTAATGAGCTGGAATTCAAGTTTTGGTTTACGAAAAAATGTAACATAATATTATTTAAGCAAAACCATTAAACTTTGTTTCAGCACCCAGTTCTATTTATTTTACAAAAATCTAATTTCTGGGTACTTAGAATTTGAGTAGAAATATTTATAATTCAGTTGTAAATTATAACATAATATTGAATTCAACAAGTTTGAGTCTACTTAAAATATTCCACATTTTGCGTATAATAATATACCAATATTAAATTGCGGAATTCTGCTGAAGGGATGAAACATGAATTGATGGACACGTTGTGTTGCTGCTTACGGCACCTGTCTGCCACACGAGTAAATGCAATGGCAAAATAGAGTTGAATTCCTCAACTATATTGAAGCCAGAATTGCTTATAATTTCCTATACATAATAATTAAATTGGAGTATCTGTTTGTAATTTTGAAATAACCGTCTTTTACTACACGCATATGAATCTACATACGGTAATCTCTAAACGGTTTGATCGATTTTGACGGGACTTTCATTGACAAATAGCTGTTGTAATATGAAAAAACTTAGGCAATTTTTATTTTAGAAAAAATATTTTATTTTAGTATAATAAAGTAATCTTGTAAAAAAGATTGAAGCGATTTAAGTAGTTAACTAACTTTGGATTAGGGATGAAACGCTACCACTGAGGTATCGATACTTTTACTAGATACCATATCGGTCGTCAAGTATCGACACTTACTCGGTATCGATACTTACTCGTATCGAATAGGTTTTGGAAAATTTAAAGTTATTTGTCTTTCTTGAAGCGCTTTTACTTCTTGCCAAGTTGTTTTTGTTGTGACCTAAATCAAAATCTTCATTCATTGATTCATTTTCAGACCTATAGGTTGAAATTGTCTTTGTCGTATATATTTTAATAATATTATTTATGAATGATTCCCCACACGCAAGGAAACAGATCTGGGAAAGAACTTGAAAGAAAGGTTTTTAAACTATACTAAATTACTCATATGATATGAGTACTTTTAACCGATACCAACTCGATACATAATTATAAAGTATCGAGATAAAAGTATCGAGTATGTACTAGTATTTACTCATATAGTTTCATCCCCAGATGGGATGGGTACGCGTAAAGAGCGATCGTCCTGTTCACTTAACAATAAAATACTGGGATAAATCATACAAAGTTTCTTTCTCTATTCATCATCAGCTCATTAAACGTCCCCACCGAGGGCACGAGCCTACCCGTATAGGGTCATTAGGCCTTAGTCGTCCACGCGGGCCCAGTGCGGATTGGACGACTTCACACACAACCTTTGAATTTCTTCGCAGCGTGCATGAAGGTTTCCTCACGATGTTTTCCTTCACCGTATGAGCGACGGATAACGTACATAATTATATTTTCGAAAATCGAAAATACATTGGTACGTGTCGGGATTTGAACCACAGCCCTCCCGGGAGGAAGGCGACAGTCCACACCACTGAGCCACCGACGCTCTTATCCTTTTCTTATCCTCTTTCTCTATTATCATACAATATTTCTTCCTCCATGTATTATTGGAACCCAGCTTTTATTTTCGGACTGACTACTGCTATTGGCCGCAGATGACCTTTACAGCTTCACCGACACACATTTGTCGGTCGGACAAATGGTTGTTGAGTCGAACAAAATCAAAGGCACGTCCTCACGGACTCACGTAGCTTGTATAAATTTGAAAACTCAATTCTACTCATCGAATGCTTCATTTTGCCGTAAATTTTTTTCTTGTATTTAATGTATAATAATGATGTCTGGAATCACAACCGGAAGTGAGGTCATAATTTTACATGTTGGCAAAATTAGGCATTTTCAGAGGTGTCAACTTTAACTAGAAGTTAAAGTGGTTTCTCAGACTATATTCAAAAAAATTTCTTGTATCTGATCCATAGAACTTTTATATGACCGGCTCTCCAACTATTAGGGCGTTGCGGGGAGGGCTAGGCAACCTAGAATATGTTGGGGGTGAGAAGCGGCCTGGCATACGCCGGTTACGTTCAAACCACTAAGATCGTTACAACTCATAGTTCTCTTTACATCCTTAAATTTCTCACAGCCTCTTCCAATACTTTATTGAATCCATCTTTAATCCACCCTAGCCGTAACTCAACCTATTATTCAATAAAATGCAAACTATGAAACTCGATTTACATGTTTAATATTAAACTTACTGAACTATTGGAAGACACCCTTATATTCCCTATATTTTTTATTGTGTCTGGATTCCCGGCGTTCAAAAGGTAAACTGGTGCACTGGACTGGTATAAGTGTTCTTCATTTTATTAATCTTACTTATTTAACCCTTTAATCACGATGTATATATATTTAACAGACACAATAGAAATTCTATTGTCTGGAATCCCGGTGGTTAATAGGTTTAAGTTACTGCGATCTCTGTATGAATTGTGCTCTACAGAAATCTGTCTATCTGTCTCGGCATTGTGTCCTATTTTGACGTAATTTATCAACGCAGTAGGAAGCACAGCTAGTCAAAAATTAAACTGTATTTTTAAGTGAACAATTTCTATACAATACGATATTTTATCGACTAACCTCGACCACAGTTTCACATTGAACCAAAACTTCCGTAATGGTGACTCCAAATGTTTAAAATAATAATTAAAAGCGTAAGAGAATTTTGAAAGTTCCTTTTTTCTATTAAGCCATCACTGACTGGGTCTCCTTTAACACAATGAATGTCATATACAATATTTTGGGACCCGGCACTTTTTTAAGGAGAAGCGGTTTTTAATGCACAAGACGAGATACAATGTAGCGACAACCCCAAGCTTACTTATACTTTAGTTAGAGATAAGCAGGATGGGAAACCGCAGTCGTATCAAAATTGTTATTTGGTAGGCCTTTTCGAATTGGAAAGGATATTTTCGTAACAATATATTATTGAAGCGACGGTGGCTCATTGGTATGGACAAGTTGCTTTCGTACGGGTGCCGGTTCAAATGTCGCCACGTTCCAATGTCTTTTCAAAATTTTGAAATTATATTTACGTTTATCCGACGCTCTTATGGTGAAGGATAACATAGAGACGTAACCTGCGCACGCCCCCGAAGAAATTCAAAGGTGTGCGTAAAGTTGTCCAATCCGGTAATAGCGGTAGTGCCGTTGCACCTGTGCGAAGACGGGGCGGGTCGCTAGTAATCGATAAACACATTACTTACCTGAGTAACGATGTCGGAGACACAAAAGACATGTTACATTTATAATGAAAGCCTTTCACCAGAAATAATATAGGGTCACTTATGAATCTTATACTTAATCTATCAGATGAAATAGCTCTGCTAAAAATGGGCATCGATAAAACAACCCTACCATCACTTACCATCAGGTGAGATGGCGGTCAAATGTCTGCCTATAGATGATTAAAAAACAACTAAGTCTTTTCATGCAACTAGCAATGAGCGGAAGAGACAAGTGTGAATATGCCAAATAAAGTAATCCTTCTTTCGTGATGAATTTCGTAAGATATGTTTTTTCAATCTAACACCAGACGAGAATCATTTTCTTATTGTAGCAAATATTATACCACTGCAGTATAATTTCAAAATTTGACGCTAGTAAAACACGTAATAATCATAACCTTGCTTTAAAATATATAAATAATGATGAATCAAAACCAAATATATACGACGTTACTGATACCATACCTCTCAAAGTAGCACCAAATGTGAACACAGCAAGTGTTGCTATAAACGTGCTAACTGAATCAGGCAACACACAAAAGTACTTCTCCAAAGTCTCGGCGTATCGCTCAATCCATTTCACGCCTTCCTGTAAAGGGTCCCAATATTTCTGTTTGTCTTCAGCCGTGTCATGGACATCAGGTGTTACGGAGTTGTTTTTCTTTTCGCCATTTTGCGTTCTATGTCTGACTTCTGCGGCCATCCTAATTACATTAAAGGCATGTTAGATTTTGTCTTTGATTTCTAGTAAAAACACTAAAGCACTAATCATTACACCAGTGATATCCAAATATTTTGGCAATTTAGGTGCAATAGTTCAAAGTTTTCAGTAATTTTACTGTGTTTATGATTAGGATTATGAAATATAAATAAATGTAATAGTCTATTTCAAAAGCCCCGTAAAATTAATTGATCACTTTTCTATGATCTAATGTCTATTGCAGACCATGACGTTATATTAATTTATTTTTAAACACAAATACATATTACGTTTTTTTTAAATATTAAAAACATTTAGAGGTAAAAACAAGTGGATGAATGGTAAATGAGAAGTGAAAATACAAAAAGCATGTGATGATATTATTTTAAATATTAAAAAAGAAGCTGTTTTTATGAGAAACTAAGAAAATCACAATTAAAAGTAAAGAACTTCCAAGAACTTTCAGGTAAATGATGACATTGCAATTATATTGCAATGTCATCATTGGATAACAAAAAAACTGCACCGACCTCAGATAACCTTGAAGCAGTATAGGCGAATAAAGATAACAATAATCAAACAATAAAATATAAAATACAAAACAAAATTGTGACTTACAATAACACTACACCGGATTCAATTCATTCATACATATGTACTACTATGAAAATACGAATATGGACTGACGAAAATTGATATTATAAACATTGTGTGCACAATTTTGAACAATACTTTATTGGCTATGCTTTTGCCTTACAATCATAATTACACGTATAACAAAATTTATCAAGGTACATAATCAAAATGTTGTGGAGACCATTGTAAAATTTCAAATTTAAAGGACAACAATCTTGGTTATCAAAGTCTTCTTAGAGATAAAGCAGTTTACACAAAAGTTCTAAGACTAATTTTAATAAAATCTGAGATCTGAGGGAAACTCAGATCTCAGATTTATCAGATCCTAGAAAAAAAAGATAGTGATATGATGGTACACAGAACAAATACTAACGTAAAGTAACATACTTATAATGAGATCCGACTTATTCCTCACATACGTCCAATTAAAACAAACACTCGCACTTAAATAAAATACAATTTTGGTCAAAACACATAGGTGAGATAATTCTTCGATAAACGAAAATGTACATAGATTACATATTGATTATCATCAAATATTTTTTTACCCTCTGATAGGTAAGCATTTAAATGATTAGCTTGCTTCAACCACAACAAAATGGCGACACATAAAAAAGAGTAAATAAAATTTAAAGATATCGTTACTGCCTTATTTGTCATTCTTTTTTAAGATGGATTTCGGCTTTATTTTGAATTTTTAATTTTTATGCTTTCAATGTACCCAATGACATTCGCGCTTTGAAGACAAGTCTAACGGCACCTCCTATGTTAAAGTCCGTCTATTCATTTAGGCTGCAGCTGGAAACAGAAATTTACACACATACGCTTGAAAAACATAACGCTCCTGCGGTCAGGTAAAAATATAGGAAATATCGCACAATGACTTTATTCTATTACTACTATTCGTGTGTTCCGCAATGCTTAAAGACTAAAGTCTTTGAGCAATGCGTCCTACCCGTGCTTACTTACGCCGTCACAAGTTCAAAGTCACTCAACGCGCAATGTAGCGAGCTATGGAGTTATGAGCTATTGGAGTGTAACTTAGGGATAAGATCAGAAATGTTTTAATCCGTTAGAGAACTAAAGTTACCGACATAGCCGTATGTCGCAGAACCGATGGCCGTTGGAGCAGACGAGTTCTGGAGTGGAGACCGCGTCTTTGCAAGCGGTAGCGTAGGACGCCCTCGGACCCGATGGACCGACGACTTGCGAAAGGTCGCTGGTGGAAGCTGGATGAGAAAAGCGAAGGACCAGGATGTCTGGCGCAAAATGGGGGAGACCTATGATCAGCAGTGGACTGCAATAGGTTGAAGGGAGACTATTCGTGGGATAAGACCTACGATCCTCGTATCATATCACGCAGCGGTTTGAGCCTATCGCTCGCGGTCGCCGCAACGCCATAAGTTGACGTTCGAGTCCCACTCTGGGACACCCTCAGGCTCGTTGTTTAAAGGCTGAGAGCCATCTGCGCTCGCCAATTGTCTGGTGACGCTGTAGAAGCCATCTGCGGCCAACAGCAGTAGTCAGTTCGAAAAAAAACTAGTCAACTGAAGCAGTTGAGTATCGGTAAGCTTTAACCATCGGGTTACATTATCTGCAAGTCCAATATTTGACCCATCAGGTGTAATGGTTGAGACGTCGGCTAGTACACGTACGGTTCCGGGTTAACATACTTATATACAAAAAAGTATATAAGTATGTTTATCCGTTGTTAAGTCCATATTACAGGCAGAGGAGTGTTTAAAGATACTTATTCAATTAAAAAAAAATAAGTTAAAGGACACTCATCCTTAAATATTTAAAATGCTTTAAAATAGATCACTGTGTTTTGATATTTCGTGAAATCAATAACGCTTGATTGAATAGGCTTTATGTTAGCAAAAAACATATACGGGAGAGAAATTTAAAACAGGTAAAATCTTAGCTTTTTCGTCTTAAAAAAATAAAAGCTTTGCAGGAAAAATCTAACTATAAATTATCACTTTTTAAGTTCATTAGAAAAATAATAACTTTATTTTCATAGTACCACAAGATTATAGAAATAAGGTTTACATTAATATTTTATGTTAGCTTTTGCCCGCGGGATCGCTCGCGTTACATTCGGAGTAACACAATGGAGGAACCTTTTTAGACTTATTTTTCTATCATAAAAATTGAACTTATATGGCGTTCTTTCACAGAAATGCAACCCCTATTTACTGTACGATTTTTTGTTAGTGATAAATAGTCCACATTATACATAACTTGCATTCTAACTTGAAAATTACGTTAAGCTCCATACAAACGTCCGCACCTCATTTAAAAGAAGCGGGGTGTTAGAAAGCGGAAAAAGTAGCCCACTCTCCATCTATTTTTTATTATCTCCACTTAAAAGAACACGACAATCCGTCACTCCGTTTTATCATTAAAGAATGATAAACAAACAAACATACACACTTTCATATTTACATTACTGCCCACGCATTTTCCTGGAAATTAGTTAATCACAAAACGTCGTACTAAGCATATAATTTTTCAGTAACTTTTTGGAAGGATGTTGTTAATTAATAATGTTCTTTCAAAAAGTAATTAAGTATAGGTAATTGTAATTTCGTTCAAAAGATCAAAGTCAGTCAACGGGCAATTTAGCCAGGTATTCTCGGAGTCTATATTAATACAAATAAATAAAATGGAGTGCCTGTTTGTTAAATTTAAATAACCATTTTTGACTTCATGAATATGAAAATAATGTCATAAGAAGATAACAAGATAGAAAATTTAGAAATTTGGCAGTAATATAAATATTATATTACCTAGAGAAAAAGTATATAGTTTTACACCTTCATTTTGTTTAATTTAGAAAAGTCTCGTGATAAATTGTCAAATTTACGAACATTAAAGGGCATGAGCCTACACGTAATGGGTGTATTGGACTTAGTCTTCCCCTCGTGCCCAGTGCAGAATGGTCGACTTCACGCACAACCTTTGAAACATTTCGCAGGCGTGCGCAGGTTTTCTCACGACATTTTCATTCACCGTAAGAGCGTCGGATAAACGTACTAAATATCGTTTCGAAATTTCGGAAGGACAATTGGTACATGGCGGAATTAGTACCTGCACTCTCCAAATTGGAAGGCAACAATCAACACCAAAATAAGCACTTTTATTTTACAATATTTAAAAAAACAATGCGAACACAACAAATCAGTCTATTTGTTTTAATCACATCTATATAAAAACACATCTGCTACAAAAAGCATATTACACATTAAACGAATTTTTTGGAGATAAGGAGTAATGGATTGTTAGGTGAACTTATGTATCTCTGTTATAAATAAATTATATGTACGTCGCTCTCTTTTTTTGCAGTGTCCTTGCAGGGTGTCACGTGATCAATGTACCTACAGCTTTATTAATGTAACACCAATGCAATACCATGTGACTAGCAGAAAATAAATAAATAAATTAATGCAAACCACTATTATAATCCCAAGCTCTGAGAAATACTTTTTTCCGACAGCCAAGCTTAACTTTTAATATTAAAAGGTTTCTTCATTCCATTGTTATGCATCATTTTAAATAAATACAAGCTATTGCGCTCAACTTTTTCCGTTAACGTGGAAAAGTAATTTAGGGCTAACGCTAACTTTAACCTACTTCGTTTCATCATCATCATCATCATTGCAGCCACATAATGTCTACTGCTGAACATAGGCCTCCCCCAATAACTTCCACGCCGACCTGACGGAAGCTATCTGCATCCAGCGGCCACCCGCAACCTTCCTTAAGTCATCTGACCATCTTGTGGGCGGGCGTCCCACGCTGCGCTTGCCCGTACGTGGTCTCCATTCGACAACCCGGCCCTAACGGCCGTCGGTTCTTCGGACTATGTGCCGTTCGATTGGTGAGTTAAAACTATGATATCTGCTAAAATAATTATTTAAATTGAACGATGTAAAGGCTAATATTAATGTGATGAATAAGTCATTTATTTGGAAGAGGAATTTCAGTTTATGAAACACCGTCGCAAATAATGCATGATATCAGAACAAATTTGTAGGCAAAACAGAGGTTCTAATAAGCTAAACTTAAAAAGTAGATATATGCTGTCCCGGACTATTTTTTAGAATGTGAACTTGGTGCGGACCCAGACCATAACAAAAATGCCTGTTTGTAATGGTCTGGGAGTTTCTATGTATAATATGTATGTAATTACAAAAAAATATATAAGTACGTTTATCCATTGTTTAGTACCCATAATACAGGCTTCACGCTTAACTTGGGGCTAGATGGCGCTGTGTGAATGTCGGTGGATATTTATTTATTACTAGCGACCCGCCCTGTCTTGGCACGGGTGCAATACGAAATACACTACAGAAAAATTGAGAATGTTGCATATGAAACTATTAATTCAATAAATCTCGTGGGATTCAGCCTACGTTTGCAACGTAAGCGAAAAAATTTAAATTATTTGCAACTTTATTACTCCATATTTAAAAAAACCTCATCAGAATCTGTTACGTAGATTAAAAGACTTAAGCATACCTATGTATGATGTAGGGACTGAGAAAGCGACTATGTCTTATACTATTGTTACGAATTGACGTAATTAAATGACATTAAATATGGCGGCTTATATGTGACGACAGTCCACCATAGAGTACGACATCATCATCATTTTTGATGTTACGAATTGACGTAATTAAAATGACATTAAATATGGCGGCTTATATGTGACGTCATTCCACCATAGAGTACGACATACGATTTGTCAAATAGCAAAGAGTAGTATGTTCTAGATATTTCGCGAACTATGTAAAATGACGTCGACGCTTCGAGCTTAGCGGGTGGACGGGTATATAAGGCCGACGAGGGGTGCGCCGGCAGTCTTGTCTTCTACTCAAGAGCGAAATACCTGCGACTACAAAGAAGAATTGAGTGATAAAGCGATATCTAAGGGATCGTCGAGTGTGAGGTAACAGTGTGAAGAATTAACGAGTGATTATTACGTGTGTGTGCGGAAATTATATGGACTCATCAAGTGTTGTATTACAGTGTGTAGTGCTAATCAGTGATTACTGTGCGTGAGTTAATTGACTACTTAGTGAGTGTGTAAGTGTAATTAGTGTTGTGTGGAATTAATAGTGGTTAATTAATAAAGTGTGTTACCGTGTTATTCTTCGTGTTTGGCAATAATTTATCCTGAACCCCCAGCTCGTAACACTTTGTAGTGATTGAATTGAATGAACCCCAAAACTAACTCTAATTAGCAATTAGTTACTAATGAGTATATCTATTACGCTGATGTAACTTTAATGACTAACTGTCGATAAGAATTATATAATCTTGTAAAGGTAGCTATTTAGTATAAATATTTCATTGTGCCTTATCTTATCAAACAGGTGTGTGATTATATTGTAATTAATTTGTCGCAAATCTCTCTTATGACATAAAACCCACGTTTGAATTTCAATTATTTTGAATAAAATTGTTTTTTTTTTATTTGACGACCCATTTTGTGAAGCGGTTGAGACGTCGGCTGCAACACCAAGGGTTCCGGGTTCGATCCCCGGGCAGTACATACATTTGTGTGCATAGACATGTCTGTTTGTATATATAATATGTATGTATTTACAAAAATAAAATATAAAAGTATGTTTACCCGTTGTTTAGTACCCATACTACAGGCTTCACGCTTAACTTGGGGCTAGATGGCGCTGTGTAAATGTCAGTGGATATTTATTATTTATTTGTTGAGTCTATCCCCGGGTAATAGTCTGTGGTACATGATGCTGAGCTGAAAGCGTCGTTGGCTCAATGGTGTGGACTGTTGCCTTCCGATCTGTATGGTGCAGGTTCAAATCCCGCCACGTAACAATGTATTATAGAATTTTAGGAATTATAAATGTATGTTCATCCAACGCTCTTACGGTGAAGGAAAACATCGTGAGGAAACCTGCGCAGACCTACGAAGAGATTTAAAGGTTATGTGTGAAGTGAGCCAATTCGCACTGGGTCCGCGTGGATGACTATGGCTTAAACACCCTTTACGGTAGGCTCATGTCCGTCAATGGGTCGTTTAATGAGCGATGATGAAGAGACCAAACATCTGTTGTCTCCGGTGACGAACGCAGTGCGGCGTTGATGGAGAATAATACCTGTCTATCAGTTCTTGGTCTCCTTCAATGCTGTTTGTCATGGTCAGGCGTATCACTTACCAACAACACTTAGCAACAGTCCACACCATTAGTGGTAGAGTCACAAAAAAAAATGATAATAATAATTGACGATTCAAAAGTATCTGTAACAGATTTATTTGAATAAATATTTTTTTCTTTCTATCTTTCATTGAGCCGCCGACGCTTTCTTAGGTGTATTAGGTCTCTTTTAAAAATTTTAGTGTGAAAACCAAAAGCGTTTTACCAGGGTAACAGAATCACGTGGGGGTGAGCTCGTATAAACAATACGTGGAATGCCTCAGGTGGATCCGAAGTTGATTATTATTACTGTCAGTCTAATCGCCACGTTATCAGTGTTATTTTATATCCTGTTTCTACACCGTGTTTTATTTTAATTATTTGTAGTATGATAAAGATTAGGTATATCTTTAAGAATAGTTGATTATTATAACAAAATTATGTTTTGACACATTCATTTGCGGGGGCATCAAAAGATTTATGTATCAAGTTTAAAGCGTCAAGCACTGCAGTCAAGACTGTAATACTTGACGCCTGAATATTTGAGGTTATATGAAAATATGTCAATGTCACATACTTTACTGAGCTTCTTGTGTTTACGCTGTAGCCTATGCATGGTGGCGTGATGACTTACATGGTCCTACTACCCTTAACAAAGAAAGGCACGTACCTTCCGGCTCGCGCTGATCTATACGGTACATTAACTGTATTGATTGCAAAAGAGAGGAACAGTCAGTAGTGCCTTTAATTATTTTGTATAGTAATATTAAATCTAATAGGAGCCTACGATCCTCCAAACTATTCAGTTGATAAATAAGCCAGCGTTTCTATATAAGAGGGAAATTATTTTGCCTTATGAGTCTGATATTAGACATGCCACAAGAATCGCTTTTTGACACGCTCCATGCGTTTAATGGGAATGTCGTAGTGGGGGGACCAAACCTGACTATAGTACTCTAGGCTAAATCAAACAAGTGTTTAATAGAATAGGATTTTCGTAAGTCTTTTTTAATTGCTTAGCATTACGTAATACGAACCCCAGCATTTTGAAACCCATTGTTACTTCAAACTAAAATGCAAAAAAAAAATATTTTTTAGCTAGATAATTTTTTAGTAGGTAAAAAAGGTTAAAATATGATTTTTTTATGATTGTAAAGTGCCATGTAAAAAATAGTTGAATTAATATTTATACTTCCCTATAGGTATTATAAAGCTGACTTGATGAAGATATATATATATATATATTGTAAATACATACATTTATACATAGAAAACACCCAGACCAATACAAATAGACATGTTCATTCACACAAATGTTTGGACGGGGATCAAAGCCAAAACCTTTGGTTAAATGGTTGAGACTTCGACTACTACAACAGTAGTCGAAGTCTCAAACATTTAACCAAATATGTAGAAGATGATTAAAATGTTATCATTATTTTATTTGCAGTACCCTATTGGTAATTTTCAAAAATTATACGCACGAAGCAACGTGAGCAAAAACTTAACGCCATCTGTGCAGGTAACAGTGAATCAAAAACTAATGTCACGGCTGGTTGTTTAGTAGCGTTTACGTTAATTCTGCGTCACTGAAGATGTCGCTGTTACGGAGAATTATGTTCGCCATAGTAAAAGAAGTTATTACACGTTTTTTTTAAAAAAATATGCTAATGCGAAGAAAAAAATTATTCGTTTTCTTTATAAAAATAATACTCACTTGTTTGTACAACAAAAAAAACTTAGCAACAACCACCTGGGGGCCTTATTCTGCAGGCGAGTACGCGTATCCAGTGTGACATCACAATATTCATGTGAAAAAAGTTGGCGTAGTCCTGAACGAGACTTGCCGAATATTAGCAGGCTGCCTTAAACCAATTCCTTTAAATGAGCTTTACCACCTCGCAGCAATTATATTCTGCATATATAAAGGTAGATACGCCACATGTGCCTCAAAAACGAACCGTCAAAGAGAATATACGTATACAATTGTATGCTCTTTGTTTAGGGTAAATGTACGCTCATTCGAAATATGTGTAGGTATGCTGTCGCTGCATTCGGAACACTTTCGGTTGTTTTGTGAGCATATCACAAAACAACCGAAATCCCGATATCACGAACCATGTTTACATCATTGCCTCGCAGGTATAGCTCCACTTTGATCAGAAAGAGGTAGCTTGTGCAGTGAGAATTTGATACAAGACACCCACTGCACACCCAAACATAACCTCCTTCTCGTCTGAAGAGCCGTCGAGTTTTATGCGATTGGAGACTGCTGCAAGTGAGGAACCCCGATCGGCTTGAAAGCGAATTTGGCAGATGAAGTTTCCAACTTCGCTGGATTTCCCTGCAGCTAAAGAACGACTGCTTGATGGTAACACTTGAGTGGCCAACTGAAATCACTAACCCCTTGCAATCCCAGGCTGGCTGCTGTGGGAAAATATGGTAAAGTGAGACTTCCTTGCAGTCTAAAGTTCATTTTGTTTAACCTCAAAAAAAGTAGCACCTGCTTTATGTCCCTGGGTCCATCTGCGTCTATGCAGGACTTGAAAGTATCGTCGGATTGCGCCATATCTGTAGCCAGGTTAAGGAATAGGAATCTGAACTGTCGACTCGAAGAAAAACATTGTAATGAATTGAAGAGATATTTTATTGCGAAAATCATAATTATACAGTTGAAATACGGTGATAATCACAAATACAAAAAACTAGTAGGTACAAATCATACTTAACATGTTAACGTTACAAGTTCGCAACAGCATTAGCGGCCCTAATTCATTTCTTGATTCTACCAATCCATGTATTTCTTTGTATTTTGTTTTTGGAAAATCTAGTAAAGATCACGCAAAGTTAATGATTTCCTAAATTAGTTTGTGAAAACTTATGATTTCTTGTATTTGGTAATTTCCTGATATTTTTTTGTACATCGATTTTAATGTTTAAAACTAAAAAAATATGTAATAGAATTGTTCATTTACCAATGAAAAGTAATTCCTGGATTGATTAACTTTTGGTCACTGTGGTTTTTGCATCAGTGCACAACACAAGCCATCTTTTGGTTGTTCCAACTTAATGTATGACAGATGCACGTCAAGTCTTAATATTTTGACGTTTTCCATACAAAAACCGGCCGGATTTTCTCACGTTTTAATATTAACGAGACAAATAACGGTCGAGACGTCGGCTACTACACCAAGGGTTCCGGGTTCGATCCCCGGGCAGTACAAACATTTGTGTGCATGAACTGATCTGTTTGTATTGGCCTGGGTGTTTTCTACGTATAATATGTATATATTAGAAAAAAAATGTATATAAGTATTTTATGCATAGCACCCATCCAACAGGCTTCACGCTTAACTTGGGGCTAGATGGCACTGTGTGAATGTCAGTGGATATTTATTTGTTCGCCCATTTTCTTCTACAGATTTGAAACCTAAATACGATCTGTTTTATCAACAGCACCTAATTTGACAAAAATATTAAAAGATTAGTGTCACTCACTTTGCATACCCTCGTCATAATCTATGTGCACGCTACTGCTACGTGTTTTTAAGACATACCAAAATTTTATTATTATTTCAAGTGGCTTTAAATACGAAGTGATTATGTGGAGGTCTGAATTGTAGGTATTTATCTCAAATAAATATACCATTGATTATTTTGTATAGTTTTAAATTGAACACACCTGAACAAATACACGAATTTGAACTTCACATAATTTTTTTTAAGTAATAAAATATAATATGCAAATACTTGATCATACATTTTTGTTATTAAAACTTTATTCCCAGTTCAATTTAACAAAGTAATCTATAATAGATTTTCAAATACCTTTTTTATTACAAAACTCTATTTGATATGTAACAATACAACAAAAAGTAGGAAAAGAGTCACCTAAAAAGAACCCAGAAATGAACCAATGGAATACTAATATAAATTAGAATGAAAAAATACGAATGACAGTAGTAATAATTAGACTTGACTTTGTCCCATCGTGTGTCGAACCCTTGGTCCGTGGGCCCTAGCGCTATTAGGTTTTTTAAAGAAATTTCCAAACGATTAGTCGACATTACTGGAGACCGAAGATCTGGCAGCTACCTCGGTCAAAGAATTAGGTTTAGCGATTCAAAAGGGTAACGCTGCGAGTGTGCTTCGGAACTTTACCAAGGGGGTTCTTTTAATTATTTTATTTAGTTATTATTATTTTTTTTAATATTTAGTTATAATATTTAATTTTTAAGGTTTTTAGTTGTTAGTATTGATTAATTATTATTATATTGTTAATATCTAGGTTACTTAAACTTTGTGATTAATTAATTATATTTTGAATAAACTTCATTAGTAGAAAGAGGTAGTAATAATAATAATACGTTTATTTCACCATAATCATACAATTTCTATCTATCACAACATCTTAAATCTAGGACACTAATTATGACCACATGTATGTAACATTTTTCAAAAGCAAAACACTTCAATAGTATGATTATGGCAGGTTGATACCTATACTAGGATAAATCCTGAATCTTAGGTTACCAACCTTCCACCTCGAAAAACCTTTAACCTGTAAATTAAATCCCACCAAAAACATTCTGTAAAAAATCTAGCCAAGTCTCGATGGAGCTGCTTGATTATCTCTAAAAAGTAATGAAATCAAGACAAAGACGTGCCAAGTCTAAGGTTCCTTACTGCAATTAATTAATTATTATGGTTGATGTTGTGTGACTTGGCCGTTGAAGAGTACACTAGGATACAAAACTAGGTGCTTCATGACACCATTGCACCAATCTGTCGCCAGAACCGCTACCCATTGACGGTACAAATTTGCCACTTGGAAAACGGTGATTCAATAGCCCATCGATTGTAGGCTTGATAAAGCCACTAACGATAAAGAATGTTCAACGGCCAAGTCACACAACATTAACCATAATAATTAATTAATTGCAGTAAGGAACCTTAGACTTGGCACGTCTTTGTCTTGATTTCATTACTTTTTAGAGATAATCAAGCAGCTCCATCGAGACTTGGCTAGATTTTTTACAGAATGTTTTTGGTGGGATTTTACTTCTTTTTGTAGAAACTTGAAAGGAATATTAGACGACCCATTGGGTGTAATGGTTTAAACGTCGGCTACTACACCAAGGGTTGCGGGTTCGATTCCCGGGCAGTACCTACAAATATTTGTGTGCACCAACATGTCTGTTTGTATTGGTCTAGCGCGCTCGACTTGGCGGGGGCACTACCGTGCCCCCCGATTTTTGACATCGGATGAAGCGGCCCACAATGTTAAATATATATTGTTTAAAGGCGGTATGTCAATCTCTTATAGTTTGGCTGGGCTCTTTTGTTATCTAAGCAGGGTCACCAGGTACTCCAGATCTTCGGTTATCCAAGTTATTATAGTTTTCCCTTTATGTAACCATTAAACCCTGACTCTATACCAAATTTCAGCTCTGTGAGTTAATGGGAAGTACTAGTTCTATTTTGATGATTTTGTTATCTAAGCAGGGTCACCAGGTACTCCAGATCTTCGATTTTCGAAGTTTTCATAGTTTTCCCTTTATGTAGCCATTAAACCCTAACTCTGTACCGAATTTCAGCTTTCTGAGTTAATGGGAAGTACTAGTTCTATTTTGATGATCATGAGTGAGTGAGTGAGTGAGTGTCTGTCGAAAATGCGAAACTTTGCTTTCGCTTAGCGTCGGAACTAAATGACCTACAGACTTGAAATTTTGGATTTAAAGTAAGTTATTATATCTTACTAGATGACGAAAATTTCAGCGCTCTGGTATTATCCAAAGGTTCTCAAATCGGGGCCTGAAAATGCGGCGAAATGGATCCTGTAAAGGATGGTACGGCAGTGTTTGCTTCGCGCTCGACTTGGCGGGGGCACTGCCGTGCCCCCAGATTTCCACTTTGCACTTATTAAGAGATGGTGTACTGTCCAAGAAAAAAGTTAGCTGTCAACCTACATTTCCCTATGATGGAGCTTGTCATTCTTTAGAGATAAATAGTCATTATTATACCAAAAACTTCGTAAAATAGGATGGGGGGGAGAGTGATTATATTTTCGAATGAATCTTATTTATATAATACTGATCGAATTTTACTTGTGAAGTTCATTTGATCATGTAATATACCACGATGTTGATGATTTAATTAAAGCTTTTCAAAGTGACAGACCGTATATTTATATATATATATATATATATATATATTATATATATATTCTGAAACTCTTGATGTAGCGGTTGAGACGTCGACTGCTACACCAAGGATTTCGGGTTCGATCCCCGGGCAGTACAAACATTTGTGTGCATGAACATGTCTGTTTGTGATGGTCTAGGTGTTTTCTATCTATACTATATATGTATTGACAAAAAACAAATGTATATAAGTATATTTATCCGTTGTTTAGTACCTATAATACAGGCTTCACGTTTAACTTGGAGCTAGATGGCGCTGTGCGAATGTCTGTGTCTGTGTGTGTCTCTATGGGATAGGGGCAGTCTAACAAATAAATATGGAAAATTATTGTTACTGACAAATAGTCCGTATACCAAAAAATATTAAGTACCAATTTTGAGCTAAAACTTGCGAAATGCTGCATACAATCCTTCACCTTCTATACAAGGGAAATAGGCGGTTAGCAAGAGACAATAGTAGCTTATATCACTCACTATTCCTTTAATTATATCTACTCTGGTATTGAACTAAAAAACTTGGGATCCTTCCCAAGGTCAGGCGGTATTTCACCCCAGGACAGCTTCTATCATTATATAAAGCCCAAATCCGGTCTTGTATGGAATACTGCTGGATGGATCAGCCAAATACCAACTGACTGCTATGGACTCGATTGAGAGGCGAGCTGAGCGGCTCATTGACGACCCTACTTTGACTGACGCTTAGCTGCAAAGCCTCGAGCATCGTCGTAGATTTGCACGGCTGTCGGTTTTTTACAGGTTACATTTCGGTGAGTGTGCGATAGAATTACACGAGTTAATTCCACCAGCCCTTTTTTACCATCGGGATACAAGACGCAAGATTCCATCCTTACGTGGTTGACATTCCATATATCCGCAAAGCGTGCTATGGTGCTTGGTTCCTAATGTGCACCGCAAAGGAATGGAACTCTTTGCCTCCTCATGTGTTCCCCGATCATTACAACCTGGCCGTCTTCAAGGCAAGAAAGAATAGGCTGTTTCTAGGCAGGCATGATCCGTCCTAGTCCGCATCATCACTTACCATCAGGTGAGATGTCGGTTAAATATCTGCCTATAGATGATAAAAAAGAAAAAAACATTGCATTATTTTTCCAAAGCAAAGGTAAACAGACACTCCAATTTAATTTATATGTAATTGAAGACAGATACTCATAAGTATGTATTCACCAAAATATTATTTCGACACTTTACCATTGAATGTTTCTTACGATTAACGTAATACAGGTGTTTGTTCATATGTTACCGCAGGCCTAGATCACTACATATTTTCACCTATACTTATATAAACCCCTACAAAGTCAAATCAGTCTTAGTAACAGACAGTAACTTAAAGAAAAACCTGTACAATCCTGTATTTTTAATTACAAAATGTTTAAACTTACATGTTTACTCGCTTTTGCATCACTTATTGCTTTGAGCATTTGTCAGGGTAAGTATTAACAATTATTCCATTGTTTATTTTTAAAATAAGCCCATAATAGCTTACCTGGAAGATAATTTACAATATTAAATTAAAACCTCTCATAGCCTACAGTGCTATGTCTATGACCTATTTATTTAATAACTTAACTATGTACGTGTTCAATAAGTCAATAGTCAAAAACTATTTAACCAAATTAGGTTTACAAAAGCACTTTTGAACTACAAAAAATATATAAATCATCATCATCATCATTACAGTCTAATTATGTCCACTGCTGAACGAAGGCCTCCCCTAATGATTTCCACGCGGACCGATCCCTAAAGGGAAGGGAAGATTTTGAGCAAGGGATATAAATATACAATACAAATTTCATTTATGTGTCTGTACGTGTCTATTGTAAGATACTAGACTCCTAATTAACAAAACAATTTACGTGTGGGGTCCTGACACTAGCCGAGAGTTGCACTGCCACTGACTTTATGTACTGAAGAAATTGATTTTCATCCATAGCTAAACCGTAGTCCACTAGCCGGTCAGTGCGCAGCAACTGACTTTGTTCACTCATTCTTTGCGCTCGTAAACTAAAAGTGTGATATCAAACATTCATAATAACAACTAACTGATCCCCGCGGTTTTACCCGCGGTATAAGATTATATTCTACCGCAGTAAAACAAAACCTTAAATCGCTTGTTTAAGTCACGTCAAAGCGCGCATACCACGCGACTTAAGCCGCGCGCCGCGTGGTACAACGTTGGTTCATTTTCCAAAAACAAAGTGTTTTTAAAAACAAAAGTAGCCTTTGAGTTTCCGTGTTGCATCAGCTATCTGCTAAAAAAGTTCCGTCCGAATCTGTCCAGCTATTTCAGAGATTACCCAGAACAAACAGACATACGATTTCTTTTACATACGAGTTTGTCCAGACGGACAGACAAAAAAAGTCAGTTTGGTGTATGCTCTGTATATAATTACATTCAAATGCATGAAGTAAAAAACGCGTATTTCAATATTACAAACAAACAATCCATTTTTATTTATATGTAATAGACTAGCTGTTCCCCGCGGTCGTACACGCGTTATAAATTATATTCCCCTCGCAGTTAAAGATTACCTCAAACATTGCTTTATTTTGCCAAATAAAAAGTGGGTCCTAAACGTTTTGTTAGGATATGATTTCTTATATTACTCTTTTGTCCTCGCCCCCCCTTTCTCTCTCTTCATCCTATTTCCCCTGCTGGTCATAGGTCTCCCTCATTTTGCGAGATATCCCGGTCCTACGCTTTCCTCATCCAGCCTCCACCAGCGACAATTCGCAAATCGTCAGTCCATCGGGCCGGAGGGCGTCCTACGCTACGCTTGCCACGACGCGGTCCACTCCAGAACTATTTACCCAGATAATATTTTACAATGAAATTTATTTTTTATAGATAAACGATGCGACCACAGACCATCGACCAGATGCCCTGAACCTGCCCTAACGTATGTACTTTTTTATGTTACGAAGTAGACATGCCAGATATCGTCTTGTGAAATAGGAGAGTTATGCACTTTTGTGTTTTGGGATAAGGGCACTGTAGCTAGTAAAATTACTAGGTATAAGAGACCTAACTTATCTGGGGGCACGGGAGTGCCCCCGCCAAGTCGAGCGCGAAGCAAACACTGCCGTACCATCCTTTACAGGATCCATTTCGCCGCATTTTCAGGCCCCGATTTGAGAACCTTTGGATAATACCAGAGCGCTGAAATTTTCGTCATCTAGTAAGATATAATAACTTACTTTAAATCCAAAATTTCAAGTCTGTAGGTCATTTAGTTCCGACGTTAAGCGAAAGCAAAGTTTCGCATTTTCGACAGACACTCACTCACTCACTCACTCATGATCATCAAAATAGAACTAGTACTTCCCATTAACTCAGAAAGCTGAAATTCGGTACAGAGTTAGGGTTTAATGGCTACATAAAGGGAAAACTATGAAAACTTCGAAAATCGAAGATCTGGAGTACCTGGTGACCCTGCTTAGATAACAAAATCATCAAAATAGAACTAGTACTTCCCATTAACTCACAGAGCTGAAATTTGGTACAGAGTCAGGGTTTAATGGTTACATAAAGGGAAAACTATAATAACTTGGATAACCGAAGATCTGGAGTACCTGGTGACCCTGCTTAGATAACAAAAGAGCCCAGCCAAACTATAAGAGATTGACATACCGCCTTTAAGCAATATATATTTAACATTGTGGGCCGCTTCATCCGATGTCAAAAATCGGGGGGGCACGGTAGTGCCCCCGCCAAGTCGAGCGCGCTAGACCAATACAAACAGACATGTTGGTGCACACAAATATTTGTAGGTGCTGCCCGGGGATCGAACCCGGAACCCTTGGTGTAGTAGCCGATGTTTCAACCATTACACCCAATGGGTCGTCTAATATTCCTTTCAAGTTTCTACAAAAAAGAAGTAAAATCCCACCAAAACATTCTGTAAAAAATCTAGCCAAGTCTCGATGGAGCTGCTTGATTATCTATAAAAGTAATGAAATCAAGACAAAGACGTGCCAAGTCTAAGGTTCCTTACTGCATTTAATTAATTATTATGGTTAATGTTGTGTGACTTGGCCGTTGAACATTCTTTATACCTTAGTGGCTTTATCAAGCCTACAATCGATGGGCTATTGAATCACCGTTTTCCAAGTGGCAAATTTGTACCGTCAATGGGTAGCGGTTCTGGCGACAGATTGGTGCAATGGTGTCATGAAGCACCTAGTTTTGTATCCTTGTGTACTCTTCAACGGCCAAGTCACACAACATTAACCATAATAATTAATTAATTGCAGTAAGGAACCTTAGACTTGGCACGTCTTTGTCTTGATTTCATTACTTTATAGAGATAATCAAGCAGCTCCATCGAGACTTGGCTAGATTTTTTACAGAATGTTTTTGGTGGGACTCTATTATACCTTATCTGTAGTCTCGGGAGACGGGCGCAGTGCGGTATTGACGGGGAATAATTACTGTCTATCAATTGTTCAAGAGCGTCGGTGGCTCAATGGTGTGGACTGTCGCCTTCGTACCGAGAGGGCTGAGGTTCAAATCCCGACACGTACCAATGTGTTTTCGAATTCTCGAAAATATATGTACGTTATCCGACGCTCTTACGGTGAAGGAAAACATCGTGAGTCACACAACAACAATCCGCACTGGGCCCGCGTGGACGACTAAGGCCTAATCACCCTCGCCTAGTGCCTAGTGCCCCTCGGTGGGGACGTTTAATGAGCTGATGATGATGATCAATTGTTCGATTCCCTCAATGCCGCTCTGTCATTGTTATGCGTGTCACTTACCATCAGGTGAGCGACCTGACCGTCCTGTACAATTATAATATAAATAATCTATCTCATTCAGCTCACGTGTCAGTACGTCAAAGGTGCCGAAAACCAAGCTGTATGTGCAAAGCCTGAGCGGTTAAGTTAGAATTCATAATCTAATAAATTTTATTTGCGTCTTTTTACAGTTTCGCCTATAATGATGAGAATTTCACATGCGACCCAGTACTAGACTGCGCCGAAAATGCATTCAAGACTTTTCAAGAATGTTCCGATGCTTGTTTGTAGGATAAATGCAGAATAAAATATTGCTGTGTTTTATTAATTGAACATGTATTTTGTCATTCACCTGACCATCTTTATATATTATTATTATCATATATTTTATACATTATTATTTGTGAATATTATATAGGCTTCTTTGCATGCTGTTACAAAAATAAATAAAAAGTGCCTAGGTTTAAAATAAAAGACTGGAAGTTTGCAATAAAATTTAATCAATTCATCTATACACACACTCAATAATGTATGGCGCAACTCATATGGACTAAACTGAAGTGTCTAGCATGAATTATTAAATCATTTAATATTAAACAAAGAATCATTTCGACCGACGACTTGCGAAAGGTCGCTGGTGGAGGCTGGATGAGGAAAGCGGAGGACCGGGATATCTGGCGCAAAATGGGGGAGACCTATGTCCAGCAGTGGACTGCGATAGGTTGAATAGGAAAGAATTATTCCATTTAAGGAAATATTCTTTGTTTAAGATATAAACAATGAAACATGTCGCTTGGATACAGCTTAGACAAGAATAGTCAGGTACAGCAAGTAATTCTAAAGGAATGCCTACACCTGAACAAATTCACAAATTTGAACATACTTGGCAAACATATTAATTATGATGTCATCATACGTTTTCTTATCATGCTAAGTTCCTTGTATTCATTTTGGTGAATAATATCTAACATATAGGTTACATAACGTTTATAAAAACCTAAAAGTATAGTACGTCGTTGGCGCAATGGTATGGACTATTGCCTTCCGATCGGCAGGGCGCAGGTTCAAATGCCGCCACGTACCAATGTGTTCAAAATTATATGAACGAGTACGTTATCCGACGCTCTTACGGTGAAGGGAAACTTCATGAAGAAACCTGCGCACGCCTGCCAGGATATTAAAATGTTGTACGTGAAATCGGCCAAACGGCACTGGGCCTGCGTGGATGATTTAAGCCTATACACCCTTTACGGGTAGGCTCGTGCCCCTCGGTGAGGACATTTACTGAGCTGATGGTGATGTATAGTGCATTACCGAATTTACCTTAGCGGTTTAGGTCTAGTCTTTTCCATATATTTTTGAACCAAAAAGTAGTTTACAAAAGTATGTGAGGTTGAGAACATAAGGAATTACTCCTAATGTATAACGGCAACCAAATTAATCTGGGGGCACGGCAGTGCCCCCGCCAAGTTGAGCGCGAAGCAAACACTGCCGTACCATCCTTTATAGGATCCATTTCGCCGCATTTTCAGGCCCCGATTTGAGAACCTTTGGATAATACCAGAGCGCTGAAATTTTCGTCATCTAGTAAGATATAATAACTTACTTTAAATCCAAAATTTCAAGTCTGTAGGTCATTTAGTTCCGACGTTAAGCGAAAGCAAAGTTTCGCATTTTCGACAGACACTCACTCACTCACTCACTCACTCACTCACTCATGATCATCAAAATAGAACTAGTACTTCCCATTAACTCAGAAAGCTGAAATTCGGTACAGAGTTAGGGTTTAATGGCTACATAAAGGGAAAACTATGAAAACTTCGAAAATCGAAGATCTGGAGTACCTGGTGACCCTGCTTAGATAACAAAATCATCAAAATAGAACTAGTACTTCCCATTAACTCACAGAGCTGAAATTTGGTACAGAGTCAGGGTTTAATGGTTACATAAAGGGAAAACTATAATAACTTGGATAATCGAAGATCTGGAGTACCTGGTGACCCTGCTTAGATAACAAAAGAGCCCAGCCAAACTATAAGAGATTGACATACCGCCTTTAAACAATATATATTAACATGGTGGGCCGCTTCATCCGATGTCAAAAATCGGGGGCACGGTAGTGCCCCGCCAAGTCGAGCGCGCTAGACCAATACAAACAAACATGTTGGTGCACACAAATATTTGTAGGTACTGCCCGGGATCGAACCCGGAACCCTTGGTGTAGTAGCCGACGTTTCAACCATTACACCCAATGGGTCGTCTAATATTCCTTTCAAGTTTCTACAAAAAGAAGTAAAATCCCACCAAAAACATTCTGTAAAAAATCTAGCCAAGTCTCGATGGAGCTGCTTGATTATCTCTATAAAGTAATGAAATCAAGACAAAGACGTGCCAAGTCTAAGGTTCCTTACTGCAATTAATTAATTATTATGGTTAATGTTGTGTGACTTGGCCGTTGAAGAGTACACAAGGATACAAAACTAGGTGCTTCATGACACCATTGCACCAATCTGTCGCCAGAACCGCTACCCATTGACGGTACAAATTTGCCACTTGGAAAACGGTGATTCAATAGCCCATCGATTGTAGGCTTGATAAAGCCACTAAGGTATAAAGAATGTTCAACGGCCAAGTCACACAACATTAACCATAATAATTAATTAATTGCAGTAAGGAACCTTAGACTTGGCACGTCTTTGTCTTGATTTCATTACTTTTTAGAGATAATCAAGCAGCTCCATCGAGACTTGGCTTAAAAATTAGAGGCTTCATTTGTTCATGGGACCTGTCAGTCGAAGAAATAGAACGAGCCATAGTGGAATTTTGATATGTTGACCGAGGTATTCGTCTCAACAGTTTTGGAAATACAACCTAACTTCACCTGCTCCTTGCAGTCTGCTTAACAGATAATAAGGGCTCCGGTGAAACGCTAACACGCATTAGACTAGCTCTACTGGTTAAGGTTGAAAACCCACACAACATTTATTTTATTGAGGAATGCCTGAGGAAGGTAGTGTTCGTAATGACTGTATAAGTAATGAATATAAAGACCTTACGGAAATAGCTAACTTCTACTTCTTCTTTGTGATGTATAATTCTGAAAACTAAGAAAATAGCAACCAGCTAACATGTAAAGTTTCAGGAATACGATCCAAAACAGACCAATGATGTAATCTTTGTTGCCGCATAATTAAAATTAAGTAAGAAGTGTACTATCTAATATTGAATATGAATTTCATATTATTTTACCATTAGGAAAATCAACTTCTTTTAACACGGATCCTTTTGCTCACCTGGTGGTGGAGCCTGACCACGAAAGATGCACTGTTGAAGGAAATTAATAAAAGTCATAATTTTGTCAACAATGCCTTGCGCTTGTCATACGCGATCTTCTTCTTCTTTGTCCCAGGCGTGGTGGCAAGCCTAACTATTCGTCGCCATTTTTCTCGTACTGAAGCTTTCCTCATACATTCGTGTAGTGGGCTGTTTAGAGAAAACTTCACCTGGACCGTCCAACGCATTGGTGCTCTACCACGCGCCCTCATTCCATCGACTTTGCCCTGTATAACAAATCGCTCCACAGATGTGTCCTCTCGTCGTGTGATATGTCCAAAGAAAGTGAGGATGCGAACTTGAACGATGGAAGATATACGCTGTTTGATGTCCAGTTCTTGGAGAATTAAGACGTCCGTAATTTCAAAGTACAATGGTAGTTGTTAACATCCACCAATCATTGGGCCTGCGTGGTGGGATATGGCCCAATATTCCCAGTATAAAAATTTAATCTCTTTTAATATACCATTCAGATACGGAAACTTCACCCCACGAGTCTGATATATATAACCGCCTAACAACGAAGAACTCTAGGGAAATTTGCCACTTCACCACCTTTGAGAGCAACAGGGTTCAGTGGAACAAAGTCATGAACTTCCAAGAGCCAGCTGTCAGGATCTTTTGCCCTGATTTAACAGCCCTGAGAGACACGTTTAGGACTATTATTACTCTTCGACTGATTTACTCTGTCGTAAGTAAACGCAATATAAAATTATAGTAACATTTTGCAATAAATAAATCTTATCATGATAACTGTCTATCAGTTATTGGTCTCCTTCAATGCCGCTCTGTAATGGTTAGGCGTATCTCTTACCAACAGATGAGTGTCCTGACTGTCCTGTTCACATATAACATAAAAATCTATTGACAATAATTTTCAAATAAACCTATAAATTGAGCGTCGTAAGAAACACTTTTATTCTTTTATTTTAATAACAACTTAATGATAAGGAATTTTGATATTCAACCACGCAGACTACAGCTGGCAAACAAGGTAAAGCAGACAAGAAGAGCGTACTCTCTATGAAGCAGACTAGCGAGCAGCGCGTGGTGCTGGCCACGGTGAAGTGTGCACTGCGCCAGCCCGACTGGAGTCAACCCTCGCAGCACTTCCACTGGGATGACACGATGGGCACTGCTGATGCTATGCATTGGGGAGACGGGGATTTATCGGTACTCTTTGTCTCCTATAACCAGTATGTAGATTGCTATTTTCAATCTCACCTGACCCATGGTTGGTTGTAGGGATTGCAATTCAGAAAACCAGTTTCAGTAAAGTGTCCCCACTCTTACTTCTAAAATGGATTATGGGATTGATAAAATTTTATTGGTGTACATGAAATCTAACAACGCAATTTAGTTTCAACGATATCTAGTGAGTAGCTTTTTTTAAACGTCATAAACTGTGGATCACTATTTTCTCAGAAGGTGCCTTAGTAAATAAAAAATATTTTATTTTATGTTGCTTGTTGCGGGTTTCGCACCCTCCACGGTCGATTCCGACTCGCGCCTGGCCAATTTTTTATATATATTTTTTTAAGAAATGATCAAGACTATTCGATTTGATGTGTCTGTTCGATAACAGGTACTGCAGTATAGCCAAGCACCTGTTAAGGTGACAAAGGGTAAACAAGAAAACGACGTCGGAACTTCAAGACAACTGCCACCTGACAACCTCACTTGCCATTTTGGATTCGGTATCGATACTCTAAAGTTGTAGAATGGAATTAAATTATTTGTGATACTTCTATTACTTTATAAAGACAGGGTGTAACTTAATCCCTGAGATTGTCAATTTCTTTATATGTTGAATACATTATGTTTTTTATCTTGCCATGGTAGTTTCGTTAATTTTAGCATTTATGGCCATTCTGACATAGTACCTTCATATCAAACTATTTGTCCATTCAATAGTACGTTTACGGTACAGTACATTTTGTTACAATGAGTAAAACGACTTTTTAATGTTATTCAATAGGAATCATACATCATTCATTTTCTATTTTATCAAAAGAGTTGATTAACGTTGGTCAGTAATTCGCAAAATCATTATACATTTAACCATTTATTGAAGGCCGTAGCCGCTTCGTGTCTTAATTTGTACTGTGGTACACTCCCTTATTCGTCTCTTTTGACACCTATTAGATTGAAAACGGTAATGGTATGATATTACTGAGCTACTAGCTTTACTGCTTTATGTAATACAATAGCAATACCTGGACGGTACCTACCTATATATTCGGAATTACTTCAAAGTAATAACAACAACACAATGTCATTATTACGCATTAGCTCCAAACAGCACGATACTTTAAATTTTTATTTATTATAGACATAACAAATCACTTTTTCGATTGACTGGAAGATCTCATAAGGACCAACACTTGCTTAAGCAGTTCATTTACAACAAAGACCTGTCTGAGTCCTGTACTGTCAGTGTCGAAGTTGTAATCGCCTGTATCCTCAATTTGTGGTAACAATCCATATAGAACTGTCTGGATAAACTCGTATACAATTGGTTTGTGAATGGCGGGGGGTACGCACGAACGCTGGGGCAATCAGCTCGAGTACTTATTGTCATGTCTTGGATATGCAGTTGGAATCGGGAACATATGGAGGTTTCCATATTTGTGTTATAAGAATGGAGGAGGTATGTTCATACGATTTACCTATTAATCTACAATAAAAACTGGAAGATAATTTTTCTTGTTATTGATTAGGCTTTACCTTAAATAAGACAAGTAGGCTGGAAAATGTATATGCGTGTGTCATTTTCAATTGATCAAAAAAAAAATGATGTAACTCAGCATAAATAACAATGTTAGAACCTTTTAGCATGTTATAAAAGTATTACATCTCATCGGGCACACGATCGTGAAAGTATTTATGTATGTGTATGGTTTATTGCAATAGTTCAAAGAACTCTTTCTCTACCTTTGTGCTTATTTTTTTCGAATTTCTTTAAATAAAAAATACATCTTCGCTCCTTTACAAGATTTAAAATTGTATATGTAAACATCGTGAGGTAACCTGCGGCACGCCTGCTAAGAGGCCCGCGTGGACGACTAAGGCCTTAAAGTTTAATGAGCTAATGATGATGAAATATTCCCAACAGAAAAGTTAAGGTTCAAGTACGTTTATCCATTGTTAAGTACCTACCAATAACACAGACTCCACTCTTAAATTAGAACTAGATGGCGTTGTGTGCATGTAATTATTTTGTGCAAAGGACATCTATTTATTTATTTTATACTTATTTATTTTTGGAAGATTTACAATTTCAAAAGACACTGATACTATTAGATTTAAGTTTATAAGGTGCCACCTACTCGGACTATTTTTCATTATAATTATTATCTATACCTTTTTAAATAATAACGTTAATGTAACATTGTTTCAGGAGCTTTCCTTATTCCGTACTTCCTCACTCTGTTTATTTGTGGCATACCGCTGGTTTACTTGGAAACAACATTGGGCCAGTTTTCAAGTTCAGGATGCATCGCTGTGTTTAATTTAAATCCGTTATTTAAAGGTATTGGTATACAAACTCAGTGTAAATGCATTGTATTGATAAAGGTATAAACTTAGGATCATTATCTTTTATTGTTTCCAATACCATAGCTTTCTATCATTGTTTCTAACACTGGAATTCCATTGTATCCAACATCAGCGATTTACGTTAAAACGATAGACTATCACGACATATAGCATTGGCAAATAATGATATTGCTATGAATAATGGTGTCATTTTCAGGTGCTGGATATGCGGCGGTGGTTCTTAATATAATAGCAACCCTTTACTTTTCCTCCATAATGGCTTATCCAATTCTGTATATATATCATTCGTTTAGCTCACCGTTGCCTTGGCAAAGTTGCGGCAATTCATGGAACACTGACCAATGTACTGAGGTAATATGATTTTAAACATTTGGCATATTTTATTTGTTTTTTTGGTAATAACCAAAAAGATCAATTTCAGATCACTGGCAACTCTACCGTATTTTCATCAAATACGTCGATAACAACGCCTGAAGATGAGTTTTTTCAGTAAGTTTTTTCTTATTTAGAAACGCTGTGTAATTGTGTAATAATATAACTGATACAATATATAACTAGCAATAACTTAAATATTTGGCTTATGAAAACAATTACCATTGTTCGTCGTGCAAGAATAAATACATTTTGTCTCTGTTTACCGGAAATACGAAGGAAATGATATTTTCTAAATTGTTCGAAATATTAAGGACGATAATTGAAAGCGCTCGTGAGTTTTTAACTGGAATACTGTCTAAATTAAATACCAACCGTGACCAATTTATTTACTTTAGGAATTATGGAACTAAGGGAATAGTCGGTACTCATAGATAATATATTTTTAACTTCCATAGAAATAGAGTATTCCAGACACAACAGAAAATCAACAAGCTTTAGTTAAATCTATGACTTGGGAGCATAATATAATATTAAGATTAATGTTTATTTACTAAAATGGCTTAAGTTCATAAAACTCAAGGGCGAAATTTTAACTGGACCGGAAACGCTTAAAGCCTGACGCTTAGACAATTATCTGTAATTATAAAGAGTTTTATTTATAAAATAACTTTTTCAAACACAGCATCAGACTGTTGCGGATGTCACCGAGCATCGACGAGATCGGCGGTGTCGTGTGGCCCGTGCTTTGGTGCAACTTAATCTGTTGGACACTGGTGTATCTTTGTATCTGCAACGGTGTCAAGAGCGTCGGGAAGGTATTTCACGTCTGGCACACTGCCGTGGTGTCAATCACATTGGTCATTAGTTCTCCTTGGAGTCGCGTGAATCACATTGTGTATTATTTTCAGATCGTATACTTCACCGTGATTTTCCCGTATGTAGTGTTGTGCTGTTTGTTTGTACGCGGCGTGACGCTGCCCGGCGCTTGGCAAGGCATCTTGTTCTACATATGGCCCGATTGGGAACAGTTGAAGAATCCTAAAGTGAGTCACCCTTTTGTGATTTTCCATAAAGAACATATTACGCACATCGTCATTGTCAAACCAAAATCTGCCATGTGTACTTTTTGTGATATCAACCTTTTGCCGGTTCGTATAGTTCACTGGTCTATCTATCATTTGACAAAACTGCTAAGTGCTTTGAACAAAGTACGACAAACTACGACTGTTTAAAATATATTCTATGCAGCATCAGAAAATTAATTATTACATAAAAACTGCTATGTGACTATACTATTACAGCAATAGTGTGTATGCGATTAATTTAATCTGTTACGTTAATGTTGTTTCTTAATCGCGAAAGCTAAAGACAGTACTGATTAAATTCATTGTTTATTAACGTTTTAAGCTTATACTATGATCCAAGAGAGATTCAATGTAAATTTAGAAACTGACAGATTTTAGGCTGTAATTTATAAAGAGCACTTTTTTATTCAATCGTTACAGGTATGGGCTGGAGCAGCGACACAACTTTTTTACTCCCTTGGCCCGGGTTGGGGAGGTTTGGTTAGCATGGCCAGTTTTAATAGATTCCAATATAAAACCTAAGGTAACAAATTTTAATATAACTTATCTAAAATCAGTTTATTTATCGGTCAACATAATAAAATACGAACATAGACAACGTAGATATTGAGGGAATTTAGTTCCTCTTCTCACCTCATAACTGATTCAATCGCGAAGACTTAATCTGATCATAGCTCTCTCCATCGCTCGCTACGTAACCACTCAGGTTTTTAAGACTAAAGTTGGACAAACGTAAGACACCACGACCTACCACTATAGGTTATCTACCATAAATAACATACACTCTATTCTTGTAATAAACACTGTTTGACGACCCATCTAGTGTAATGTTTCAGAAGTTAGCTATTAAACCAAGGGTTCCAGGAGCGATCCCCGGGCATTACAAACATTTGTATACATGAATATATTAGACCAATATAAACAGACATATGCCTGTTTATATTGGTCTGAATGTTTCTATAAATAATATTATTTACAAAACAAAGAATATAAATATATTTTCGTTATTCTATGGTTTATCCGTTGCTTAGTACCTACTCATATTGCAGGTTAATGCTTAGGGTGGGGCTAGATGGCTCCGTGTAAATATCAGTGGATACTGTGTTTAGAAATTTACACTTTTTTGTTCATGATTCTAGGTCTTCAATACTAATACCCCTAGTGAATAGCGGCACAAGCATATGGGCGGGCTTTGTCGTGTTTTCGGTGCTAGGTTTTGCTGCTGAACGCGCTGGCGTGCCGGTGGGCCGTGTCGCCACAGCAGGTCCAGGGCTTGCTTTCGTCACGTACCCGGCGGCTGTTGCAATGATGCCGGCACCCAACTTCTGGGCGTTGGCATTCTTTGTCATGTTGTTTTTCCTAGGCATTGATTCAATGGTGAGTTTATTGTTAATTAATATACTCTTGGCCGTAAACATCGACTATACATACTCGGCACTTCGATAGGTACTCGGTGTCTAGCCTTCGATAGGTACTTGGCTCGGCGATTGTCGGTATATGATACCAGCGTCTTGGCCTAGTTTTCCGATGTTAATTAAACCTAAACAAATACTGGTACCTACAACTTGTGCTGACTGTTAAATACCGATTGTGCCCAACTTCTAGGAGTTGGCGTTCAATGTAGTAACCGCAGATTTCAATAAAACATAAATCTGTGTTAGTAACATTTTTCTCTGATGGATATTGTAAATGGTAGGTTTTTTGTGAAGTTACACTCTAGAGATGCAGATGTAATGCATGTAGATAGTGCGCCTTAGCGAAATACCGCAGACATTTGATAATTACTGCTTCTTTCACAAATATTCATGTACAAAGTCGATATAGCTACCTAGTTGTCTAACTAGGTGACTATATCTGCATATGAGCTGCGCTATCATGTCACCCGAATTAACCATCAAACTATTTCAAACATGAATCACTTCATCCTTCAGGTCATATTTTTCCTTAACAGTGTACAT
>PQWD01011115.1:0-19647 GCA_019425675.1 Leucinodes orbonalis | reverse complement strand
TAAATCTGTAAGGTTTTAATAAAATTAATACAAATGCAATTCTACTACAGGGATTCTACTGTTGCAATCATGTATGTAAAGTAATCACAGACTAGAAAGAAAGAAAGAATTATTATTTGAACACACAAATAAATACATTCAAACACATAAAAATAAGTGCCAAATAGGACATCCCTCAGCATTTGTCCTGGCTTTTTATTTGCAGGTTTGGTAGATGAGTAGAATTGAGTTTTCAAAGGTCGACAATCTCAATTCATTCACGAACGTGAGTCGACCACAATCAAAGGTATAATTTCAATGTGATACGTGTGTGAACGTGAGTTCGACCTTTAGTTTTATGGTTTCTCAGACTTCAAAAATGTTCATGTATCTGATCCATTAGGACTTTTATACGCCGGCTCTTGGACTATAAGGTCGGTAGTGTAAGAACAAATTGTGTTAAAGCTCGTAAAAAATGGAGGCTAATATATGTAGGTTAACTGTCAAAGTTTATGTGCACATTTCGCTACATACATAAAGGAACACGCGTGTTCTTCGGCAAAAAAAAAAACCACAAGATTGCAAGTTATTAAAAATAATACTGGGACTTGAGCGTCGGTGGCTCAATGGTGTGGACTGTTGCCCTCCTGCCGGGAGGGCTGAAATTCATATCCCGCCACGTACCAGTGTTTTAGAATTTTCGAAATTAAATGTACGTTATCCGGCGCTCTTACGTCGAAGGAAAATATCGTGAGGAAACCTGCGAACGCCTGCAAAGAGATTCTAAGGTTGTGCATGAAGTCGTAGTGTGCTTGGTAGACTTTATTATAGTATTATTAATAAAGGTCTCCCAATCAATCGCATATGTGACTGGTTGGGCATTCTTTTTTTACAAGGTTGTCCCAACAAATCACTTTGTTACAGGTAACAGTGTGACTTGTTGGCAACAAAAGGTTAAGTAAAATAGTTACATATGGATTTCCAATAAACAAATAATTTGTAGGTACTCGAAAAATAAAACTCATAATTTTCACAAACATTTATTATCAAGTAGCTTAAACATATTTTACATCCCTAATCACAATAAAACTTGAGAATATTTAACATATCTTATTGACAATAAGTTACATACTTTCCATTTGGGTATTCACTTATTAAAATATATCACAGTCACATAATTAATGAAAAATAATGTATTGGTTATACCACATTACAACTATACATAATTTTATTTGAATGCACGTTAAACTTGCTAGAGCAAAATTTATATGATTTTCCACATATTTGCTACAAAATACTCATATTTTTTTGGGAAAACAGAAATTATACGTTATTAACAACCAGGCCAATACGTATATAACAGATAAATAGGCTTGCTAACTTTTTTCAAGAAATAAAGTGTATTCAGGTATATGAAGAATATTAAATAGTAATTTAGATAAATTAACAGTATTTTACTCATTGTGTAAAAAATCCGCACAACTTACTAATTTACAATATTTAAAAAAACTTATAATCGTCGCCGCAATTATAACCGAATTCATATCAAATTAATAGATGCTCTTTATATACTTTATTTTTGTTCAACAGTAAAAACTATGATTTAGTGTAAAACAGTATAGTAGGCAACCTTATAAACAATACAACTACATGTTCACGCACAAAATGCTTGTACGGGGACATTAGCCAACATCTCAGACATTTTACCACGTTAGACGTAAAATTAATAAATTGTAGTTAAAAGACATTTTAAAATAAGTACTAGGAAACATATAGCAAAATTAAGAAAAAAGAGTTGTCAGCCATTATATAATAATTTATCTAATAATCTAAAGACAATTTTTCGTCGTTTAGAACTATTCACTGATGAAAATAATCTTAAAATCTAGCCCAGCGTGTTACTTTCGTGAGTCTAAAACATTAAAGATGAAATATACAGAATATTATGTATATATATACATACTGTTATTGCATATATATTACAATTACAGTATTCAGTAAAGAAATAGGTTGTTTATACATCCATACTGTTTTTAAAAAACTTGTTATTAAAAAAGGAGTAAACACTCCTTTATTGTTTCTGGTTATATTATTTAACACAGAACATAATGAAGAAAAATGTCACTATCTTGCTTATATATAAAACAAAAACACTATATCTCAAAAGTGTACACATTTTAAACACCAAGAATACAGTCCTCGTTTTCAACTTCAACATCAGGTATGAAATTTACAACATTGTCTTGCACTGGACTTTTATTTGCACTGTTTGTGTCATTTTCAAGGGCCTCTTGCTCGGCACTCACTGTATCTTCAACTGCAATATTGGGATCATTTTCGATGGTAACTACACTATTTTCATTTAACCTCATACGTTTGGCTTTATTGGCCAATGGTTCGTCGTCGGACGAATCACACTCTGACGAAGCTTCATGTTCATGTCTCCGTATACCAAGTACCTGTTTCCTTTTGTCACCAATTTTAAATTTGTTTTCGGTTGGCAGCAATATAGCGCGTTTTTCGGTCTTTCCTCCTTTCTTTGACAGTAAAACCACCGACCTAAATAATTTCATAGGTCTCGCCTTAATAGACGGATTGTTCACTTTCAGCAGTGATCGTTTCGTTATTGTTTCGGGTTCCGGTAATTCGCTGATTTCAAACGCGTTGTCGTCGTCTTCCTCGGTTAAATCAATAACTGACTTCGTATATCTCCTGATTGGGACCATTTTTCGGATTTTTTCTTTTATGCCTACATTTATATGAACAATTGTACCGTTTGTTAGATCCAATTTGTAAAAATTAGCCTGTTTTGAGCACGCATATTTTAGTTGGGCAAAAGAGGTTATCGGAGTGAGTTCAGCTCGTGGCAAATATGTGTTTGAAAGCTTAACCGGTGGTAATTCTTGTGGAATCATTTGCAGGTCCATTGCGGGTACGTCCAGCGCTCCAGCTTGTAAAACTTCAACCGGTGGTTCGGGTGCTATGCTTGTCGCCGATGTATCTTGTTCGACAGTGTCTTGTATATCATCCCAGATTCCCGACATTGCCATTAAATCTGACAATAAAGATTTTCTATTGGACGTTAGCTCAGTGGCGACCTTCTGAGATTCTTTGTCATCATTGTTTTGTTGTGATGTTGACTCCTGCAATTCACAATCTTTAGATGCTTCATGTTTGTCCTTCCAAACTGCACTGTTCAGTGTCAATATTAATGACATTGCTGTTCTCCAAGGGTCTATTTCCTCTGTATTAGATTTATCGTTCAGCGTATTTCCGTTATCGGTAAAACAATTGTTATTGTAATGCTTTCGATGGAACTTGCAATTACAACTTCCGTTACAGTTTTATTCTTTTCTGCAACATTGGTACTAACATCATCCGCAACAACAGTATCTTTATTGGCGCTTACCTGTTCTTTCACCTCGGAAACAAGACGATTCTCAATTTCTGCTTGATTTGGTTCAGTTACTTGTTCAGTATCGTCCTTAGTACCGTCAGAGTCTGTAAGATTGATTATATCTTTGGTATTGATCGGTAATGGTTGACTATTTACAAGTGGAATACCAGATGCCACTAATTGTTGTACAACCGCCTCTATAATGCCAGGCAAAGCAGCCATTTCAGTGTCACTAAATTTAACTCCCGGTTGTATAACATACGTAACTTGACCGTTCGGCAACAATTCTAGCTGGACGCCTGCAGGTAACGTCACTCGCTTGGTATCTTGAGATTTTTTAACTGGTAATAAATTGTTGGGATACTTTACATCTGTCAGTAATATCAAATCCTTTCCTAAGTATATTGGTCCTCTTTCTGCAGATGGCATTTTACTTCTTAAAAATATTAGTTTTTCTTTTGAAACTTTCTTACTATATATAGATAATTTTTTTCTGGCGTCAATAATTATATGACCATGAACTTTAGGAGTACCTTCAGGTGTTTCTTTTAAAGTACTTTGATCTTGCATAACATCGCTCCGAACCTTGATTTGTGGCTGCTCTTGTAATGAATGCTTGGAAGTGTGACATTTACTTGTACCGAAAGCATTCGTTTGATTTACAATGTTAGTAACCACTTTTTTAACTGCACTTTTTGCTTGCCTTTTTACTATAATTTTAGGGAGCATTATATTCTTTGATGCGATCTCATTTTCCTCTGACAAGTAAGCTGTTAAAGTTTCATCGCCCAATTCACATTGAATTGATATTTCATTAGCTTTTGTCTTTAGTGCCTCTGGAGGATCCGTTTGTTGTGCCCCATCTTTGACCGGTTCAGATCCTTTCACTACGCGTTCAATAGTGGCGCTTACACTTTCTTGTTCCTCGTCATCAGATATAACTATTTCAGATGTATTCTTATTACTTATAGCTTTAACTAACTCGTGCCGACAACAACACTCACATAAACGAGGACATGTATGTTTTTTAAGGAATCTTTGTCCCGGTACACTTAAACGTAAACGCGCCCAGCAACAATATGGTGCAAAAGGTTTGTCTTTTACAATATTAATTTAACTTTTGCACATGGTTATTAATTCTTCTTGTAAAACCAATATCTTTGTCAGTTGTCGTCGATTCGTCGTTAGTCGTTGTATTAGGATTTTCTATTTATTCTTCATATTGTTTCATTCTTTCTATTAATTCGTTCTTTTTCATGGCCATTTTTTTCTTTAGCCGCCGATGAGGTTTGTGGGCTGGGTTAGGCCCATCTGCGTTATTGTTATGATTGACTAAGTGTAACATTTTATTTAGTGTATCTAATGTCAAAAGAGCATCGTCTTAACTGACGCAAGTTGTTACGTTTATGCCATGGTAATGTGGTCCTCTCCGGTTTTATTCTGTAGCCAGGTAGACGTTGAATCACATATTGTGATTGCGTTTTACTTTTATCAGCAATATTCGATGGTTTTGCATTATCATCTCGAGGTGCAACAGAGGGTCCAGTTGATGTGGTAGGATTCAATTTGTCTATTATTCTCTCATTTTTTTCATTTAAACCTTTGACAGCCGATTCATTAATTTGTTTGTTGTCATTATCACTATAAACTAACGCGTTAGGTCTCATAACTAACTGTACCGGGGGTTTAAAAGGATCGCTGTCTGGATTAATCCTCATAGGCGACACCTCAGCTGTAAGTAACTGTTGATTAATTCTTCGCACATGGTTAATATCCGGTAAGTTAATAGTCTTCTGTCTTTCCATCAGTATAAGGTCTTGAATTTTGTGTGCAGTTTGTATCGGGGTAGGTTTAACCAAATCTACTAAATTGACGCGCGTATTGTCAATCAAGCTTTGCACCGGCATCGCTGAGGGCATGACGTATGCACTTGCGCTCTCGTCCACCTCAACTTCACGTTTCACAAGCGGCTCGTCACATTTCAAATAGATTGTCCCGTCCACAAGTTTGCTCTCAAAAGCCTTGCTGAGATCAATGGTCATGGGTTTCAGCGTTTTTAGCAGAGACCTATTACGCATTGAACTTAAGAAGCCCACGGTCAATCTCTTAAGTCGCGTGTTAAAATCTGGATTCTTGCACAATTGTATAGGATTGTAACTACGGCTCCTCGGCTTTTGCAATAGACAGCTCGAAAGCTTGACTCGATTCTTCTCGGGTATGGGATCTTCAGAATCGCTAGACGTGTCTTCTGTATCTTCCTTATCAGGCTCCTCTTCAGTTTGAGAACTATCAACAGTAGGTCTCAACTCCGGTTTGCTTTCTTTTAGCGCGGTTTCTAATAATGTGCCATCATATACACAGTCTATCGTTTTGTCTTTGAATACATTCATTTTATCTAGTTTCGTTGTGTATACTATTGGCTGCATAAGAAGTTTCAAGTCAAATTTTGGAGTGCTGTTCTCTGTCTCAGGTGAATCTGAAAATAAACGTCAATTGCACTAATTTGATTATTTATTATTTAAACCTTAACATAGGAGTTATTAAATATTGTATGTTTTAGGGTTCCGTAGGCAAATGGCAAAAAACGGAACCCTTATTGAATCGTCATGACTGTGTGTCCCTTTTTCCCGGAATTATTAGCACTACACTGTTTAAACATTGCTAGTACATGTATTCTGTGAACCGCTTTAAGGTTTTGACAAGAAACTTGAAAAAATATACATACATATTGGGGTCCTTCATGCTTCAGAACCCTCTACGATTTCGACTCGCACTTGGCCAATTTTTTTAAAGATAAAAGTTCGCTCAATGGTTTAAACAATTTAAATGCTTTAAGCGTTACTTTTAGTATATTTATAGTAGGGCCTTGTGTAGAAATTGATAAGATGTAGGCTATAGCCCAACATCCCAGTGATTGTCAAATAGACAAAAAAAATATTGCTAACTTGTAACATGATGATCATATTACTGCCGTCATCAGCTTTTGGATATCCGTCTATATAAACACATCAAGAAGTATTGATCGTACGTAGTAGGAATTTCGGGCAATTTGAAATCCTCGCAAACAATCTTTATTATGGTTTCAATGCGAAAGAAGAATTTCAATAAATGCACAAAGACTATTTTAATGAATTCAAAAGAAGTTCTAGTACTCACCATTAACAACTGTTAGGTCCATGTCATCTTCCTCCATAAACTCAATGCCATCATCTACAAGTTCAATTCCGTCATCAACCAAAGTAATATCCGATGACATATTACTTCCAATAGATTCCAAGACGTTAGCATTACTTTTGATGTCTTTATTAATTGATTTATCTTGGTCTTCTAAGTCAGTTCTGATAGCAAGTACGCATTGATTTTTAATTTTCTCCATATCATTTACCGTTTCAGTATTTAATTCAGTAACGTTAGTTTCCTCAACGATGTCATCAATTTCCATCACTTCGGGATCTGAGTTGCATTTTGTATCTGGGATTTCAACTCGTTTTGGTGACTGTTCAATAGAACTGACTGTTGTGATTGCTTCAACGTCTTCAGTTACATTACCAAATACACTTGTTATTTGCGGCAAAACAATTTGTTCTTCAAAGTTATCAGACACTTCACATGTGGGTAACATTGTAATATCATCGTCGATTGTTTCTTCAATGGTGTTTTCGTCTGCACTAATTACGTGTGTAAGAATCTCTTCTTTCTGTTCTACGTCTTCTTCAATTGGTTCAATATCTCCCACAATTTTTGGTTTATTTTCGACATTGTTTATTACTTTAACCTCTTCACCTAACACGACCAATTCATTGACTCCTTCTTCATTTATTTCTACTTCATTTTGTTCTTCAATGTCATCACAAATCGCTGTATCTTCTGGTCTCTCCTCAAGTTCATCATCGCGCTTCTTCTTTATATTGCATTAATGAATCATTTAACTTATTATCTTCCGTTATAGCTTTAGCCAACAATTCTTGTGTATTGTTTGAACCCACCTCACTCAAGTCATCTATCTTTTCTTGTTTTATTTTAACAGAAGGCAATATTTTTGGGTCTTGTTTGCCCTTTTTTCTGCCGTCTAAATCGCTTTCATTATCCGAATCTACACCGAGATCAATAGTTTCAATGTTAGGTTCTACTATAAGGAGGTCTGGTTCCGATTCTGTAATATAAATTAATAAAGTGATAATATTTTCGTTATACATTATTCGTAGTGAACATTGTATGTGTTTATAAAATCAAGAGATATAACGTCTACCATTAAAATTTACATGGACATAGACATTCCATCTTTCCTATATTTTGGGTGAGGTATCCCAGTCCTCCCCAATAAGTGAATATCATACAAATAGCATATAAAGGTGATTCCGCTAAGTAGTACATTATAAACATGAATTTATTTAGAGAACAGTGAAAATAGAGCCTTCATAAACACCTTAAAAATACATTTGGCGAAATATATCATGTATACTGCCCTAGAAAAAGCATTTTGTGCAAAAAAAAATAGTTATTTTTTTCTCATGAGAACAGTTTGTTAAAAAAGTAGGTACATATAGGTAACCACAACAAATTAGTTTTTTTATTACTATGCTGACCCTTATTGAGTGCGAGTTATTCTATGTTTATTTTAACTAATATTTATCTCAATTAATCGGTTATCTATAAAAAATAGAGTAGACCACAATCGTAGACCAAAAAAGCTACTATGTGCTTTTTTAATTTACTCACTATTCGGTTTGGAGTTTCCTCCTGTTTTCGACCTTATTTCAGCTTCCTGTAAATGAAAAAAATACATTCTTAATTTTTAAACAAGTGTATTTAAAAGTTATTTTGAATTTTATTTGGGACTGAGTGAATAATGTCTAGAAAACGTAAGGCCTGGACATCTGGTCTTAAGTAGACCCTATGTCCATCGGTGGATCGCGATAGGTTGAAAAACAAGGCATAATCATCATCATTTTTTTGCCATGACTTTGCAAAAACAAGGCATAATGCCTAAGGGTAATCCAAATAATCGAAATATACTTACAAATTCATCCGGTAATATAACGAACTTTTCTTTGATCAACTCCTCCCATTCTAAAAAAGGCTTTGTTACAACTTGTGGGTATCTGTAACATAAAATATACATAATAATTTATCTATAAGTGTTTAGGGTGTAATAAATTTAGTTATCTTCTTTTATGTATTTAGTATTTTTCTAGTTTGATGTAATGTATAAGTTAACACTTATAGTTATGAAATACATAAATGTTTCATAAATAAAAAAATATACATAAATCAATTTACATTCAAAGCATAGATTTAGCTTTCTTACCTACTTTCCTATCTCACTTAGGGAAACACCTAAAATTAAGACGGTGGGTGACCCTATGTTTACTTAAAAGAACCTTAGTGAGCGTCCAAGACTCATTTCCATAGGTAATTCATAATCATAACCGGCATCACATCAACGGCGGATCCAGGGGGAGGGTCAGGGGGGTCATGACCCCCTTGAGCTATTTTTAAGTACTATACTAACGTATTAAAAAATACCTTATAAGTTCTTAACTTGACTACTACTACATGACCCCCTCCTGGCGCCTAACCTGGATCGCCCTTGCATCACAAACTGGTCAAAGAGTTTCGTGAGGACTATAAAATATCCCAACATTTTATCGGGATGAATATTTATCGCATATCGTATGGCAATTTTTTTATATATATTGTTTTATGTTATAACATTTTTTATTACTACAGGAGGGTCAGGACGCTCACCTGATGGTAAGTGATACGCCTGACCATGACAGTGCGGCACTGACTGAGACCAACAACTGATATACAGTTATAATCCCCCATCAATGCCGCTCTGTGCGCCTTCACCCAAGACAACAGATATTAGGTCTCTTTTACCTGGTAATTTCACAAAAATACTTACTAAAACGGTGTTTCACTGAATTTTCTTACTAAACCGTGTCAGCTGCTAATTAAACAAGTTACCTTTGAGCTACAATGCTGTGCAACGAGTTGGGCTTAATCTTCATTGCATCTTTGAGTAGTCTGAAGTTGCCGCGATAATTGTACCAAAAATTGTAGAATTTTTCCCGAGTCGCCTTCTTTAGTTGGTACCATCGCCTTTGAAGGAGCATTGGCGAGCACTGACGACCGCTGTTAAATGGAACAAAAAAATAAGGCTTTATTAATTTGTAAATGGTACTAAAGGTACCAATAATATAATATTATTATAATATTTTATTTTTAGGTTTTTTAGTTTGATATTAGTGTAATAGTGTTTTTATATTGTAAGTTTATTAAGTTTCTATGGAATAAAGTTCCTTTTTGCCAAAGTACCAATGATATTCTGTATTTATAAAAGTAGATACGCCACCCGTGCCTCAAAAACGAACACAGATAGTCTGTAGGCTTTTATTAAGGGAAATGAACGCTCATTCGAAATATGTGTATGTGTGCTGTCGCTGCATTCGGAACACTTTTTTCGATTGTTTTGTAAGCATATCACGAATGTATAATTTTGACATCGTACGTACATAATAATAATATTATTATGTTGCTTACGTATATATATAAATAAACGATAAATGCTATTAATAAAATAAATATAATATACGGAACTAGATGAAGGAAACATTTACAAGCTGTTGTAGTGGAAGGTGGCCGCCGTCCATGCCGTAGCGAGGTCGCTCCCTCGCTTGCCCTCGATCTCAAACGACTGCACTAGATCCATCAGGTCCTTCATGCTCTTGGATTTCGGGTCCTGCATTAATAATAATAAATAAATATCGATTGACAATCACACAGTGGCATAAAGTCCCAAAATAAACATTAAGCCTGTAATATGGGTACTAAACAACGGATAAGAATACACACATATATATATATGTAAATATATAATATACATAAAAAACGAGCACACTAATATAGTTTTTTTTCGATCTGCTTGCTTGGCCGCAGGTAGCCTTTACAGCTTCACCCGGCAATAACACACACTAATGTTTGTATAGCCCGGGGATCGAACCCAGAACCCTTGGTGTAAAAGCCAACACCTCCGGTAACCTCACTCGGCGAAACCTAACGCGAAGTATTATTTAACACCGGTTTTCTGTGCGACCGTGGTATCACTCCACTGTTCGATCCCCGGGCAGTACAAAAAATTGTGTGCATGAACTGTCTTCGTAAACTGTCTTCTTTGTAATGGTATGGGTGTTTGTATGTATAATATGTATATATTTACAAAAAAACATGTATATAAGTATGTTTATCAGTTGTTTAGTACAACGCTACAACTACAACGCTAAATATGGGGCCAGATGGTCCTGTGTGAATATCAGTGGATATTTATTTATTTATTAATTTTAAAAATGGCGCGCCCCCATGTACAAACCTCTGATATGACATCGATGTCTTCATGCACCAACACCAGGTCGAACAGCAACCAATCGGTGAGATTCATCTGGGCCACTACCGCAATGCCTTCAAGGCGGTCATCTGCAGGCAGGAGCCTTTTCATCTTCTTCAAAGTCAACGTGCGCATTCTTTGCCTGTTAATACGTATGGAAAACTTACAACGTTTATGTACATGAATTTCGTGAGCAAAGTAGACAGACATAGTAGGGTAGAGCGTCGGTGGCTCAATGGTGTGAACTGTTGCCCTCCTACCGAGAGGACTGAGGTTCAAATCCTACCACGTACCAATGTGTTTTCGAATTTTCGAAAATATATGTACGTTATCCGACGCCTTTACGGTGAAGGAAAACATCGTGAGGAAACCTTCATGCACGCCTGAGAAGAGATTCGAAGGTTGTGTGTGAAGTCGTCCAACCCGCACTGGGCCCGCGTGGACGACTAAGGCCTAATCACCCTATACGGGCAGGCTCGTGCCTCTCGGTGGGGACATTTAATTCACCGGACAATTGGCGAGCGTAGATGGGTCTCAACCCAAAAATTTATGCAAGGAGCCTAACAGTTTCCCAGAGCTAACCTCGGCTTCCTTGGCGGACGTCCTTGCTACGTGTTATTATTTCTCGTATAATTTTATTCAATTCACATTAATGGTTCATCATATCAGCCGTATGACGTCCACTGTTGAACCTAGGCCTCCCCACATAACTTCCACTTCCACCGGTCCAAATCGAGTTTTTTACATTAACAACCGTCCATTGATGGTTGTTAACGAAATATAAGGTCTATCGTTACCTAGCCAGTAATGAATTATAAATTAGATAAAATGAAAATATACAAAAAGTTCCACCACACGTGCTTAACATTTTTTTAATTTATGTCATTGACAAAGTATGCTCTTATTTTGAGAATGTTTTTTGCAAAACATATGTACATATGTTTTCGGTACACAGATGCAAAACATCATCATCATTACAACCTAGAACGTTCACTGCTGAACGAAGCCCTCCCCTAATAATTTCCACGCGGACCGATCCCTTGCAGTTGACATCTGCTTCCCGCCACCTTAACCAGGTCATCAGTCAATCTACGCTACGGGGGTGAGCCTACGCTTCGTTTTCCATTAAACCCCTCAAGAATCTTTTCACTCCATTTCCATGCAAAACATGTTTTGCTTTTGTGTACTAAATAAATGTGTATCTTTCATTGAAAATAATGAAATGCTTTCCTTACCATAGCAGCCTGCAGTCGCAGCCGACCTTTGCTTGCATGCTATCCCACATTTTGTCTTCAGCTGCAGTGTCCTCACCCATCGACAGTTTGAACTTCGCCACGGACCGGATCACCCGCCGTTTGAACTTGTTCAACTCGGCCGTCATTGCTGTACCTGATGAATAGTGATCGATGAAGATCAGCCTATAAAGATCCAATACTAGACACAGGCCTTTCCCCGCTGCATGGCTATGGGGAGTTTGGGCCGTAACAAACTACGCGGAGTGATAAGGGATGAAACGATACCACTGAGGTATCGATACTTTTACTCGATACGGTGTCGGTTGTCAATTATCGATACTTACTCGGTATCGATACTTACTCGGTTTCGATACTTACTCGTATCGAATAGTATTTTTGGAAAATTTCAAGTAAAAACTTAAACAATTATGAATTATAACATTTACTAAAAGACTGCTTTTGTAGCGGTACTAAAAATATAATTATTCTTTTTTGAATGTTTGCCTGTTAGATTATTTCTAGAGGCAATAATTGTTGCACTAACCCTATACTAGGTCCAAAGGTACCTAGTTTAAATAAATGAGTATAAAAATAACGGTCGAGACTCAAGCTTCAAATCATACCATTCCTTCGATCGCTAAGAATTTTAAGTTGCAGGCTGGATTAGCCAAATAAATTTAAGTCCATCGGCTTTCTATGAGCGCTTTCACTTCTTGCCAACTGTGAGTAGTTTGTATTGTGACCGAAATCAAAATCTTTATTTGTTGATTCATTTTCAGATGCAAAGGTTGAAATTGTCACATATTTTAATATTATTATATTTGTATGACCTTACCAAATGAACTTGAAAGGAAACACATCTGGGTAAGAACTTAAAATGAAGCTTTTTAAACAACAGTAAAGTACCTACTCATAAGATATGAGTATTTTTAACCGACACTTACTCAATACTTGATTAAAAAGTATCGATACTAAAAATACTTGGTATCGGATAAAAGTATCGAGGATGTACTTGTATTTTACTCATATCGTTTCATCCCTAGGAGTGATGGATTACTACTTGGTAGTCACTACTATCTAAAGATAGATTTAACGGCTTAGCGGGCCTTCCGAAGCATCCTGCCGATTCAGAACTGTGATAGTTGCTTGACTTGTTGACTACGTATTCAAGCCCTCTTCTAAAAGAAGCTTTTCTAGAGTAGTTTTAACCCAAGTAGACAAATTTTAAACATAAAACAGTTCAGACAATTAACGATTCAGTTTCAACCAATGATATTCTGTATTTATAAAGGTAGATACGCCATCCGTGCATCAAAAACGAACCGCTAAAGAGAGTACAGTTTGTACTCTTTTGTTTAGGTGTTCGAAATTCGAAATATGTAAATGTGTGCTGTCGCTGCATTCGGAACACTTTTTTCGATTGTTTTGTGAGTATATCACGAATCCATACTTTTTTACATCATTGGTTTCAACTACGTAATTTAACTAAGTTTGCGAGGACTAGTACAAAAAGAAAATCTTTAAGAATTCAAGTATGCAGTGTGCTAAGGAGTCCAAATTACAACGAATAAATGTAGGTATCTTAAGCTATATGTTACTTTACGAGTTTTACGTTTTTACGTTCATTTAATTATTATTTAAACATGTACACACTTAATCTTTAAAATATTAAAGCAGCTTTTCTCTTTACACTAAACTAGTTTAAATATCTATTCAAATCACTAGATTTGTTAGAGATATGATAACATTATGTTATATTATAGATCCTCCGCGGTTTGATGAAATCACTAGAGAAACCAAATCACTGTTTAATCATATCGCTGCGACATGTACCTACACAAAATCACGTGTATTTCTATCCCCGAAGTTTAAGTCAAAGATAAGAAAGTAACATTATTACCGTGAGACTTTGATCGATGTAGCATTTTTGGTCATTTTGGTATCGCGCTAACAATTTGACAGTTCATTTTTAAGTTCAACCAGTTTCCTTGACGTAGAAATTAATGGCAATACCGAATATCGGAAAATACAACCACATCTGGATGGGAACTAAAAACCGATCAACCAGAAAAACCTTAACGAATAGTTACTTTTTAAAATAAAGCGGTCTTGTGAACTAGGACAAGTCCTCTAACTAAGATCGTCGAACGAACGAAAGCAACGAATTGTCGATAACTCATTAACCCTTTAACCGCCGCAGTTGCATTTATTGAACAGACACAATGGATTTTCTATTATGTCTGGAATCCCGGCGGTTAATATGTTACAAAAATTGTATACAGCAATGCGCCCGTGAAAGTATTACGAAGCGTCTATCTCTCTCTCTTCAACCTATTGCAGTCCACTGCTGGACATAGGCCTCCCCTATTTTGTGCCAGACATCCTGGTCCTCCGCTTTTCTCATCCAGCTTCCACCAGCGACCTTTCGCAAGTCGTCGGTCAATCGGGCTGGAGAGCGTCCTACGCTACGCTTGCCGAGACGCGGTCTCCACTCCAGAACTCGTCTGCTCCAAAGGCTATCGGTTCTGCGACATACGTGACCAGCCCACTGCCACTTCAAACATCGCGTAATATAAAATATTTTTATTTATTTAGGCACTTACTATTTTAACTTTGGAAGTATATCACTACTATTCAATTTATAAAAAAAATATATATGAAAACTCAATATATTTTTCCAAGAGCTACACATTGATACCATACAAGTTTGGGTGCGATAAAAAAAAATGAGTTTCAGTTCAATGTACGGGGAACCCCAAAATATTTTGTGGACCAATCTCCGAACGTCTGATTGAAACCCGATCGACCTGATTTTCTTCCTAAAGGTGACAACCCTGGTTATAAAAAACCTACATCTTTCGTATTGGTTGACGGACGCGACTGCCAATAATTTCTTTCAACAATGCATCTGCCATGGTCAGGCGTATCACTTACCACCAAGTGAGCGTACTGATTGACCCATCCACTTAATGTCATAAAAAAATGGCCGACTTCTCGATTACACCACATGTGTCTAATAACGAACACAAAATACCGAAAATTCAAAAACCATTGGCACGTGGCGCCAGTAGGATTTGAACCTGCGACCTCCAAAACAGAAACAACAGTTCACACCATTGAGCAACCAACGCTCTTACAATTATGGAAAACATCGCGAGGAAAACTGCGCACGCCATTCATTATCAGCCTACCCGTATAGGGTGATTAGGCCTTAGACGTCCACGCGGGCCTAGTGCGGGTTGGACGGCTTCACGCACAACCTTTGAATCTCTTCGCAGGCGTGCGCAGGTTTCCTCACGATGTTTTTCTTCACCGTACGAGCGTTGGATAACGTTCATATATATTTCGAAAATTCGAAAACTCATTGGTACGTGTTGGGATTTGAACCTCAGCCCTCCCGGTAGGAGGGCGACAGTCCACACCATTGAGCCACCGCCGCTCTAAATTATTTAAAATTGTTATTTATCAAGACGAAGAGATAACCGTCACCATTCTGCTCTACATAGGTAGAGCAAAATGGAACTTTTATCTCTCACTCGTTTGCCATACCCCTAAATTATTTCTAAGGAATTTCTAATATATCGCATTCGCGAATATTCGCATATTTTTCGATATTCGCATTCGCAAAAAACGATGCGAATATTTTTAACAAACTAAAAGGAAATTATTATATAGATAGATGCATATGAATTAATAACACAATAGATGAGCAAGCTTATATATTTATTTAATCTATGTGAATTGACTGTTCCATAATATGAAAAACTTAACCTTTTTTATTTTTTAGAACCTTAAATCAAAACAAAACTTTTCGAATGAACTTTCTTTCTGTGACTAACTTCGTTCATTCAACCTGTATCGGTTCGGGCGCTCGGCTTTGTTCGGTTTCAACATGGCCGGCACGAAATGTTAAAGCTGCCAAATATTTGACGGGCGGGGAATGTTAAAAATTCAATATTCGTTACATCACTAGTACGTATTAAATTTATTATTATAATTACATTTTAATTTGCTGGTATATGTATTGGGTTGGATAGAAGCGTGAAAATTAAGGGTTGTATGTAACTATTTCGACGACCCATTTGGTGTTGCGATTGAGACGTCGACTGCAACACCAAGGGTTCCGGGTTCGATTCCCGGGCAGTACAAACATTTGTGTGCATGAACATCAACAACAACAACAACGTCTGTTTGTAATGGTCAGGGTGTTTTCTATGTATAATATGTATTTACAAAAAAATGTATACAAGTATGTTTATCCGTTGTTTAGTACCAATGATGTAAAAAAGTATGGATTCGTGATATGCTCACAAAACAATCGGAAAAAGTGTTCCGAATGCAGTGACAGCACACGTATACATATTTCGAATTTCGAACACATTTATCTAAACAAAAGAGTACAAACTGTACTCTCTTCGGCGGTTCGTTTTGAGGCACGGATGGCCTTTATATATACAGAATATCATTGTTTAGTACCCATAATACAGGCTTCACGCTTAACTTGGGGCTAGATGGCGCTGTGTGAATGTCAGTGGATATTTATTTATATTTAATAATGCCAAATTATAAAAAAAAATGTCCAAAATAATTGCTTATTACTCCAATAAAAAGTGGCAGGTAGCCAGGGATCGAACCGCGTAAAAATAATTATGGGATGCCCTCGTTCAATAGTGGATATTTAAGACTGTAATGATGACTAGTGTTGCCGCTCTCGATATCGACTATTGATAGGCTATCGATAGTCCACCGTAGTTGAAAAAGCAATAGTATCGATCGGCCTATCGACAATATCGATAGCTTAGTTTAGCACAATAGTATTGGTACACTGCAATACTATCGATAGTGCTGTAGCTCAAATAGAAATGACTGTTGATAGTATCGTCTTTGTATAATCATATCATAATCAGCTCATTTTATAGCCCATATAGGATGAAAAGGACATATGTCGTTCACGCGGGCCCAGTGCTGATTGGCCGACTTCACGCACAACCTTTCAATCTCTTCGCAGGCATGCGCAGGTTTCCTCGCGAAGTTTTCCTTCACCGTAAGACCATCGGATACCGTACATATAATTTTGAAAATTCATCTTTACTATCGACAGTATCGATACTAGATAGATGATTTTCGAGGTCAACAATCGATAGTCCAACTATTGATAGTTCGGCAATACCGATGATTACGATGATGATAAATAAGATTAATAAAGGACAAGCAATCAATAATAAAGTATAAAAGTCCAAAAAAAAAACAAAAAATATAGATATTTTTTATTTAATGTCTGTGAAATATTTTTTTATTTATTAATAAATTTTTTAGTGTTTAAGCAGGGACCTGCTAGTTTAACTTATATGAAGTAAAATAGTACGAAACCTAATTTAATGTTAACACGATTATGGCAACACATAATAATAAAAAAATACCACCCGCTACCTCAGACCATTAATTGGTCTGAGATCCGAACACATAAAAAATTTAAATCTAGAATACCGGCAATGAAACGAAAGTATTGTCAATATTTAGTTTGAAGGCCGAGCGGCTCGATCCGTCAATTCCGGCATTCTATAAAATACAACCGACGCGACTACACGGGCGCACTGCACGATTTACAAATTATCAGTCGGATTTCGCTTTCAAGCAAGCCCGCTACGTCAAAATTACACTAACGAATCATTTTAAAACTCTCGAAACAAAACATGTTTAGTGGTTGTTTTGTTTTAAGGTTAAAAGTCCGTAAATCATTGTCATTCAATATTTGCTATGGTGAAATCCTAACGCTATTTTAATACTGACGGTAAAATTATGGCGACATTCAGGATTAGAATAGATTGAATGAAGTATACTTTACGATCATTTTTATGTTAATAACAATTTATCCGATAATCTACATTTTTTATATATCCACGATCAGTCGATTACAAATATTAAGTAAAAAAAGGGCTGTAGGTATATTGCGAAATTAAATTTTCATTATCATCATCATTTCAGCCCTTTAGACGTCCACTGTTGGACATAAGCCTCCTCCAATGTTTTTCATATGTACCCATCTGAGGTGACATGTTACATGTTTACAAATATAAAAATTATAGTTATATATTGTAATAACTTTTATAGTAATATTTTTTAGTATGGCAACCCACACTCATTACAATTAATGCATTCAAAGTTCAACCGTTGAAGGAGATGGACCTATTTGCAAAAAAACTATTAATTTGTAATTAAAACAGTTCCTAATAATGAAAAACCTTCGCAATCTGATAACCAAAAAAAATTTCTAACCTAAGATCCTGTACAAAAAATATATCGCTGCGCATTATCGTAAACAGCTGTGGACACGTCAAGTCGTTGCGCGTCGTCGAATGAAATTGAATAAATGCAAATAAACATTACCTGAATACTTAACCGCTACAGGAATTTATATAAAAGCCTTTTAACATCACAGGTTACACACTATTATATAATAATCACTGTTCACCTATTATTTACAATGGCAGTTAACATTTTTTTAGCCATGCACGCGTTCACGTTTCGAAACAAAATGGCGAAATGTGACCGTGCCACGACTTGAATCGACATCGCTTGGCGCGAGCGCGCTCCATATGTGTGACAAAGACGGCAGGATGTTCTCTTTCTTACCAAGTGAGCAAGACAAAATATTGTTTTCGTTTATCGACTCATTTTCTAAGTATCACTCGAATTGGACGGGCGTTCCGTCAGTAGTTGCTTCGTGTTACTATTGAAGAATTCATAGCTCTAAAGCGTTACTACTTTGAGACACTCTTTTTGTCAGCAAAATTTTTAATTAATTGTCAACTAAAGAATTACAACACCTCATATGTACATAAGACTAGATTCAATAATATGTTGGTTTGTATGATTTCAACATAAAAACTTTAGGGAAGTGTAATTCTAAAAAAAGCAGATTAGAATTACTGGAATACGTAAGTGTATTGTGTTTATAATGCACTGTATAACAGTGTAGGTACTTAGATACCCGAGCCGTAAGTGTTTTGGTAATGTTTTACCACCTTAGTTTTATGATAACATTAATTTACTCGAATTGAAGGGATGGCGAAAAGTAGTGAAACGAATTTCCATATTTATGCAGACTTTTTTCGCCCTATCGCTACGATAAAAGTCCCCTACTACTTGGTCGGAGCTATAATTAGATCGGACTTTTAAGTGGCTGATTTTTTGTATGAGTTCGGCGGTACAAAGATACATCACTGTAATTACCATAAATAACCTTATTTATTATTGTTGGAGAATATTTATCCAGACTTCGCAACACAATACAATAAAAATGGCTACGTTTATTTATAAATCAAAATAAATACCACATAATATTATTAGTTACCCATCAGCTACATACTAGCTACATACCACAGTGCATGTACCTACGTGGATTGACTGATAACAGTTCATTATCATATGGTTACCTAAAGTTAAAAATACAAATATTTTTGATAGAGATTCAATTTTGCAATGTATTATCCTATACATTAATTATATTCAAAGAACTATACTGAAATTATTAAATTATTTACCTGAAGGTTTTCTTTTATTAAAGAAACCATTGATGCAAGTTAACACTATCTTATAAATATTAATCTATATCTAACCTAAATTGAAACACCTCAAAATTAGCACAT
>PQWD01011114.1:0-14382 GCA_019425675.1 Leucinodes orbonalis | reverse complement strand
AATCTCTTCGCAGGCGTGCATGAAGGTTTCCTCACGATGTTTTCCTTCACCGTATGAGCGTCGGATAACGTACATATATTTTTCGAAAATTCGAAAATACATTGGTACGTGTCGGGATTTGAACCTCAGCCCTCCCGGTAGGAAGGCGACAGTCCACACCACTGAGCCACCGACGCTCTTATCTTACCTTCTTTAGTAAAAAATAATTCTGAATACCTTTTTATCCTTCTTGTGAGTCTTATGCTTTGTTCTCTTGGCACCTTCTGAGCTGGTGGACGGGTTTGAAGGGCCCGCAGCTGAAAGGAACATTTGTATCGCTTTTTGAATAAATTCTAATAGCAATAATAGATTTTTCTGACAAAGTAAAGCGAACTTACGTCCTGGTAAGTTTGCTCGCCTGGTGGTAAGTGATATGCCTGACCATGGCACATGCAGTGTTAAAGGAAGTTAATAAAAGAAGCTTATCATTACTTTTAGTCAAAACTGCCCTGCGTACGTCACCCGAGACGACATGTTAGGTCTCTCATACGCGGTAACTATACTAGCTTCAAATTAATACAATACAAATACAAAAATCTTTATTTATAGCAAACAAGTCATTCACAAATTGTTGATTTTGAGGTCTCATTCTTTTAAGTTAAATAACCTGTAGTAGAATGAGACCGCTCCCCCTCAAGACATGACAGCATGACTTGTTACAACTAAGATAATACATAGTTAATTAACTAAGCATATGAAACGTTGGTTTTATATAAACTAATATATAAACTTATATATAAATAGTATAAACTTTAAATAAATAAATTAAAATATGTGTTATTCTTTTATAAACTACATAAATAATAAGAATAAGTACTTACATTGTATATTTTAATTTTATCAAGTTGTAATAAATAGATATATATTGTTAAACATTAACTTACTTCTGCAAGCAATGATTCAGTCGCGTTATAATCTAGGAGTTTCAACCAGGATGTAATTAACTCCGAGCACTTATAATTGGTTTTATTGTAGAAATTGAGTTTTCTGTTTATCCTATTATATAGATATATAGACTGACTTCGGAATTGTTTACTGGCAAATTTTGTTTTAACCTTAGGGTAAGTTAATACTGAGTAAGGATTACGCCTACTTAAAATTTTGGAACTCGGAATCACATTTTTATGAATTCTTGTTATACATTTCAGAATATATAGCTGTCTAACAGTCAAGACATTGCATTCTTGGTAAAGTTGTTTAGTGGGATATGTGATTTTGTGAAATGTCGCAATCTTTAGCAACAAGCGCTGCGCCCTCTCTATCTTAATTATTTGAGTTTTATGGGATCAACCCCAGAGCGGCAAACAGTAAACCAAGATTGATTGTATTAGTGTAACATATATATTCATTAATAGTTTACAGTCTGCAATGTGTCTTAAGTACCTAAAAAGCCACAAAAATTTCCTTACACGCATTGTGCATGCCTCTATTTGTTTGTGCCAATTCAGCTGTTGATCTAGAAAAATGCCAAGATATTTTACGTAACTAACCTTCTCCAAAGGTAGACATATACAAGGACATGATCTACCAAGATCATTGCATGAGTGGGCAATTAACTGCAAATCACTGTTAGGTTGGGACGAGTTTAGAATTGCAAAAGTAATATAATTAGTTTTTTCAATATTTAAACTTAGCAGGTTATTACTCAGCCACCTCGTTACAGTGAAAACCCCCTTCGAAGCAGTTTGGTACACCTCATCCCAGGTGTCTCCATGAAACAAAAGTGCTGTGTCATCAGCATAGGAGATTATTTTACCATTATGCAATCTAGTATCAGTAAGATCATTGATGTATATCAAAAACAGGGTAGGTCCGAGGAAACTACCCTGAGGCACCCCGTATTGCGCATTGGTGACTAAAGAACTATAGCAGTCACTGTCTAATTTAACTTGTTGTTTTCTATTCGTTAAATAATTGGCTATCAAATGTTTTATTTGCACCTAAGTGTACAAAGGTTCTTAAGTTTTAGTATGGTACTTACAACTTAGTGACCCTTTTCGGGTATGGCAAACAATTAAAAAGCTTAAATAATTTTCATTATACATTTAAAAATACAATTTTTTCAGTCTATTTAATATTTTATGAACAGGTGTTTTAAGATATTCATCAACTGAATAAAAACATTTTTTAATGAGAAATTCTTTAAGATTCCTATTGAATGACTTGAGAACAGGGTGTGTACGGATTTCTGGTGGCAATTTATTAAATACCTTGACCGCCATATAATACGGACTACAATTTAGCATTTTGATTCTGGATTGTGGTAAATATAGTTTATCTTTATTCCTTGTATTTAGTTGATGGGTATCTTTAATTTCATTAATTTATCATTATTTTTATATATAAACGTGCACAGGTCGTAAATATAAAGGGAAGGAAGTGTAAGTATATTAAATTTAACAAAATAAGGCCTGCAGCTCTGCATGTTATCTATATGTGCTAAAATTCTTATACATTTTTTTTTGCAATAAAAATAAACTGTTTACGTTAACGCTATTCCCCCATAACATAACCCCATATCTAAGCCATGAATTAGCATAGGCATGATACGCTGATAATGCCGTTTCAAGATTTGTACTGCATTTAATTATTATTATTAGCTTCATTGCCCTCATCCCAAAACAGAAGTACAAAGCAATTCTATTTTATGGTGCGATATCTGGCAATGCGGTGTTACCTACCTAGACAACTTCTAAGATTTTCTATTTCATTTCTGTCGATAAATTGTATGTAGACTTTGGCCTTAGATAAACATTAAACTAAATGTTGTCCTATGTTGTGTATATATACTGTTGGTGTACCTTTTAGAGCGTCGGTGGTTCAGTGGTGTGGACTGTCGCCTGCCTACCGGGAGGGCAAAGGTTCAAATCCCGACACGTACCAATGTATTTTCGAAAATATATGTACGTTATCCGACGCTCTTACGGTGAAGGAAAACATCGTGAGGAAACCTTCATGCACGCCTGCGAAGAGATTCAAAGGTTGTGCGTGAAGTCGTCCAATCCGCACTGGGCCCGCGTGGACGAGTAAGGCCTAATCACCCTATACGGGTAGGCTCGTGCCCCGGGTGGGGACGTTTAATGAGCTGATGATGATGTACCTTTTTAAATAAATACGCGAAGAAATATCAACCTAAAATTGTCCGAGCCGCTTGACACATACTTATACCACAATAAGGCAACTTATTCTGATATTTCTACAATTATTCATTAATATGTTGACCTTAAAGCGTCATTAAATGGGTACAAAATCAAAAGCACGAGCACACTACCATGCCACTATGATATGTAGCGAGCGACGTGAATATGAATTAAAACTTTGCTCAACTGACGGAATGGACAAAATTTTGCCGCAGACACTTTCTGAGTAAGTTTGTGCATCTGGTTTGTTTATTGTCAAAGATTTTGGCAGATCACTTAAATTGTTACTTTAGTGTTTGAGTATTTCCTCATCATCATCATCAGCTCAATAAACGTCCCCACCGAGGGGCACGAGCCTACCCGTATAGAGTGATTAGACCTTAGTCGTCCACGCGGGCTCAGTGCGGATTGGATGACTTCACACACAACCTTCGAATCTCTTCGCAGGCGTGCATGAAGGTTTCCTCACGATGTTTTCCTTCACCGTAAGAGCGTCGGTTAACGTACATATATTTTCGAAAATTCGAAAACACATTGGTACGTGTCGGGATTTGAACCTCAGCCCTCCTGGTAGGAAGGCGACAGTCCACACCACAGACATCCGAATACACAATTAGACTGGACAAGCCGCCAAGTTTATAGGCAGTCCCAGTGTCGCAATTTCTTTTCGGTTCTTACCTTTGAAAAGTTATTATATTTCTTGGTAAATTTACTGATTCATTGCTATGATGGCATGTTACAATTGCACAGGATGGCATTCTGGGAAAAGACGGTTATTTTTTCTAATATTCGTGCGTCTTGACTCGTCTCACAGAGCGTAAACTGGCAGCCAGTGTATGCTCGTTGAGCTTACATTTGTCGCACTTAAAAACGCGGCTTTCCACATCTCCTGTATTGGGAAATCTGTGGTCCACACCATTGCGCCACCGACGCTCTATTTGAGCTAGTGGTTATATTGTTCTAGTTTGAGTATTTATTTAAGAAATATCCATTTTAGTTCACCGCAGAACATAGAACTTTACTGTTTAGCGCTTAATACCCCAGCCCTCCACTTTCCTAATCCAGCCTGCACAATCTCTTACTAAAGATAATGTTTCACGACCCATTTGGTGTGACGGACGTCGGCTATTACACCTAGGGTTCTGGGTTCGATCCCCGGGCCGGACAAATTATCGTGTGCATGAACACGTCTGTAATGGTTGGGTGTTTGTACGTATAACATTTATATATACAAAAAAATATGTATATAAGCATGTTTATCCGTTGCTTAGTACCCATATTACAGGCTAATGCTTAGTTTGGGACTAGATAGCGCTGTGTGAATGTCAGTGGATAATTATTATTATTTTAGATAGACAGAGATCTCCTCCATTTAGCGCCTGATAATCCAACCTTCCACATTCCTTATCCAGCCTGCACAATCGCTTACTCCGTTGTTTAGTACCCATAATACAGGCTTCACGCTTAACTTGTGGGCTAGATGGCGCTGTGTGAATGTCAGTGGATACTTTTATTATGTATATACTGCTAGACCCATTTAGCGCCTGATATCTCAACCTTCCACATTCCTTATTCAGCCTGCACAATCTCTTACTAAAGATAATATCGTACACTTACCAGTCGGTAAGTTGCCACCACCGGCCACCAGTAACTCCACGGCGGCACTGGCGTTATTGCCAGTCGAGCGTAGAGCCGCCGCCGCCATGTCTGGCTCATATCCCATTGCGCTCAGCTGATACATCAAATATTTTTACTATACAATAAGTGTTAAAAACAACTCTCCTTTGGCAGATGTGTACAAAGACAAAGAAAAAAACACATTTATTGACCAATTAAAGGTAACACATTGATGTTAATTCTGATTATTTACAATAAAAATTATTATAATAATAATAATATAATAATAATAAAAATCTTTATTTTCTCATCACAAACAAACATATACAATATACAGTTTAAATCATAACATAAATTGACCATTTTATGTTTGTGTGAGACTGACGCCCGTAATAGGTATTTGCATACCTGTTGTACAGGTCATCAGGCCCCACCATCACGGAATTGTCACAATAATAATTATGTTAATACAGTAATTATGTTAATTATAAAAACAATAAAAATAAGGTTTTATATCAGAGGAGAACAGGCACTGACTGGACACTGCAAGCTGAAAAGTCACCTTCACAAAANTTGATGGTACTATGTTTTTTTATCTTTATGTGTATCGGTAGTGTAAGAGTACATGTGAATGTGTGCGTGCGTGCGTGCGTGCGTGCGTGCGTGCGTGCGTGCGTGCGTGCGTGCGTTTGTGTGCGTGCGTGTGTGTGCGTGTGTGTGTGTGTGTGATTATGTGTGATTATGTGTAGTATGGAAGTAATATTTAGTTTCATCATAGGTTTTTTTTAGAAGTAAGGAACGAACACTGTTTTGCACTCATAATAAGAGAGACTTGGCAAGAATTTCACCGTTTATTTTGTTGTATAAAGAAGGACCAAGATAATAAAAGAATTTTTTCACGAAAGAGTATGCAGTTGATGGTACGATACAAATTCTATCTTTGCGTCTTTTAGTCACGACTTTATTTGGTGTTTTTCTATGTTGGCGACACACAATGTCAACAATAAAAAGCTGCCTTACAGTCAAAACGTTACAAATCTTGTAGAGTTCTCTTGTCGGAAATTGTAAATAGAAAGTTCCACTTTTAGAACAGCTCGTTGTGCTACTTCAAGGGTTTTCAGAGTAGTTTTTGAGACTCACCCAACATGAGATGCAATACATCAGTATTGAACGACATAAAGCGTATGTAAGGACTACCATACCTACATACCTATTTATATTATCTATTTACATATAAAATATTATTTATATACAATAATATTTGTTTCAACTTAATGACACTATTAACTAAACTATTTACATATAATAAATATTCTATTTACATTTATAATATCGATCTTCTCATAAATATTTACATAATTATCAAACCTAAACAAATATATTACTTAATAGAAATAGTCTAAATACAAATACAAACTGCATTTTGAGATCAAGGAAGATGGTAAGTACCTTTTGGTTGGAATTCAGATTTACCACATTATCAAGTAATCTTGGCAGATCAGCCGTGGATCTCTTTTTCTTGAAACCGAATTGTTGCGGTGACAGTAGATTGCTGTGTTCAATAAAAGCAACAAGCCTATTGTTCAAAGACGTTCCGTACCCTTCGATGGCTGGAAGAATAGCTATGGGGCGGTAATTGTAATTAAGTTCTATCTCCTCCTTTGAAAATCGGATGGACTTGGCCTTTTTCAATGCTTTTGAAAACTCCTTTGAGGAAGCATAAATTAAATATGGAGATAAATGGGTGAAAGTATAGTTGAGTACCTTTTATATAGTTGGTGAGATGGCATCTTCACCAGCCGCAGCATTTGATCTCAAAGACAATATAAACTCCTGTATAATGATACTAAACAAATAAATAAAACATCTTTATAATGTCGTTGCCCAACTAAAACAAAAGAACCTTTTACTGCTTTGGCCGCTGGACTACAAAGAGACACGTTTATATTTTCGAAGCATTTTAATCAGGATTCATTTATTTGTGCTACTAGAAATAGGAGCGCCTTCGAGAAGATGCTTTGCCTACATTGAACATAGTAGGATCAAACAGGTTCATGGGTATGATTATAAAATAAATAATTTATATATAATATCCACTAACGCTCACGGAGCGCCATCTAACCCATATAAGCGAGTAGCTTGTAATTAGTGTACTAAACAACTGATAAACATATATAATAAATTGTGGTTCATATACATACATATTCATAGACACACCCAGACCAATACAGATATGTTCATGCACACAAATGTTTGTATTGCCGGGGATCGAACCGGAACCTTGACTAGTAGCCGACGTCTCGACCATAACACCAAATGGGTCGTCAGATAATTAATATTTAAAATATTATTGTCAAAAGGAAAGTGAATAACAGGGTGTTATATTAGGTGCGAATCATACTAAGATAAAACTATCGATAGTTGTAATTTGTGACTATCGTTGTTGTAATTTATAGATTGTGACAGTGTGGAATGTGGGTGTTATCGATCAATCCTAAATAAATAAATATCCACTGACATTCACACAGCGCCATCTAGCCCCAGTCAAGCGTGAAGCCTGTATTATAGGTACTAAACAACGGATTAGACCGTTACAAACAGACATGTTCATGCACACAAATATTTGTACTGCCCGGGGATCGAACCGCGAACCCTTAGTGTTGCATTTCGACGTCTAACCGCAACACCAAATGGGTCGTCAGTAGTTGTCAGGAATGACGGCCTTACGCATCCATCGAAGCACGAAAAATTATCTTTCTAATCAGACACCAGGTATTCAGCCTGCAATGTCCTAACCAAACTGGAAGAAATCGACAGTGATAATTGAAATAATCCAAAACTGCTATAATAAATTTTAATTGAGCAGACTTATAGTTCCTATAAGTCTAAGAACTTTCTGATTACCTATATTCTTGTCATAAATAGGCATAGCACCTACATTTTTTTTTTCATTAACAAAACCCAAGCAGACAGTGACCTGAAAGTCTTTCTAGTGTTCTGAAGCCAAAGGAAAAGGAACCCTTATTACTCGCCATGTCTTGTCTATCCGTCCGTATGTCACTTTACCTTTCTTCTAAACTAAGATATTGTTGAAACTTAGTGAGAATATGTATTCCGTGAACCATATTTAGCGATCATTATACCAAAAGCTAACCTTGCAAGCTTATCTTAGAGGTCTAAAAGACCCCTTGGGTTCTAGGATACGTTGCATGCGACCTGATACCATGGTGAAAGCACTCAAGTACGTACAAGATGAGTTAAACACTTTGTACTTACAAAATCGTAATGAAGCCGGACCATCTCATAGAAAAGATTGGATCCATTCGGGACCTAACAACTTTAATTTGCCAATTAATAATTTTATTCCGAAACAACCTTCGTTTAACATTCATAGTGTACATAGGCAGCCTATGCCACCCATGTTTAGCGCTCTAAGCAGCTCTGGCCCTTCAAGGCAGCAGCCAATGCAACCTTTTACACAAGGTTGGAAACCTAATAATAATAATAGATTTCAGCAACCCTTAGGACCAACCAGGACGCAGCAAATTATGCGCGCTCCCCTGCCGAACTACCACCCTAATAGTAATGTCTTTAGATTACCTAACAAGCCTCAACAACAGCAGCCGTTCAATGGCCCACGCCCCATGAGTGGCGTTAGTCACTTTATTACAAAACCCTTACCACCCTCGGGACGCGATTGGAGAATCCATGGTAATCCACCCCCTAGTAACTATTTTAAAACCAGGGAAGTTAATTTTAATGAATTTGATTACGACTATGACAATTATTATGCAGACTATGTTTTGGATAATATAATGTATGTACGCAAAAACTTGAATGATTTCAAAAAGAATAGTGATTTGCATAGTTTTAATACTAGAAGAAAAGCCAAACTTGCTGTTCAAAAACATAGATTAAGCAAAGTTAGCAAATCCTTCGTTGGGAAATGTATTAAGATATTCAATAAAATTCCACAAAGTTGGCTAGAATTACCAATACACAAATTTAAAATTAAAGTTAAATCATGTCTTTTGAGGAAAGGCTATTACACTGTAGATGATTACCTTAAGGACCGAAATGTATGGACATAGATAGGTTAAAAGCTTGTAAGAAAGAAATATTGTAAATTGGCGATTAAAAAGAGTAACTACTGAGTTTCTTGCCGGGTCTCCTCAGTGGAACCAACTTTCCGAACCTGTGGTAGATTCAAACTAGCCTTAAAATTTATTATTAATTTGACGATTCAAAAGTGTCTTGTAAAGACTTAAAGATTTATTTCATTTCAGATTTATTTCATTTCATTTCATTTATGAACCCGACGCTTACTTCGTAGACCACTATTCCAACTGTTATGACAACTCAGATTACTGTTACGACGAAAATTCCCACTTGTATTATGAACAACCCGCAGTAGAAAATATTAATCAGGAATCGCCTGAGGTACCTAGCCAGGGTGAAAATTTTCACCTAGGCCGTCAGTCCGACAAGCCAAAATAGAACTAAATTTCCATATACAGCGACAACTTGGTTATATTCAAACTAGTGATCCTCCTTTAAAGCTTTTAATTGACACAGGGGGCCAATCAGTCATTTATTAGCTCTGATGCTGTAACCAAGTATTTTAATCATTTGCCTCTTAATTTTGAACCTTTTGAAGTGACCAACGTTCATGGAACAAGTAGGAATGACCACTCCATAACTGTACCTTGTCCTCCAGAGTTTAACGAAACAACTGACGTCACTCTATTCGTCTATAACTTTCACAACTATTTCGACGGACTTTTAGGCTTTGACTTATTACAGAACTGGGGATCAAAGATAGATCTTAAAAATAAAGTACTCATAACTCGAAATGCACAGATCCCGATAGAGATGTACGACTCGCGTAACGTGAATCTCTATGAGGAGATTATACCCGCTAACTCGACTAAACTTTTAAGGTTGCCCATTAATACACTCGATGGTGAAGTTCTAATACAAAATCAAACTATCTGTAATTGTCTCATCTCCGATTGCTTAACAACTGTGTCTAACAATAGAGGCTGGGTAGAAATATCTAACACTTAATCTAACGATCTTATCTTTTCTATGGATCGCCCAATAGAAGCTGAATTATATAACATTAATTGCTCATATACTGAAATTTCATCGAATCGCGCTCAAGCAGTTCTATCCCGTTTACGTACCGATCATCTAAACCCGGAGGAATGTGCTAATTTAAAAAACCTTTGTGCAGAATACGCTGATGTGTTTTATCTTGAGGGAGAACCACTAACATTCACCAACAAGATCTAGCACAACATAAGAACAACCGATGAGATTCCAGTACATTCTAAAAGTTACAGGTATCCCTACATTCACAGACAAGAAGTCAGAGATCAGATTAATAAAATGCTTGAACAGAATATTATAAGACCCTCCGATTCTGCCTGGAACTCTCCTATATGGATTGTTCCTAAGAAAGCTGACGCATCTGGTAAAGTAAAATGGCGTCTTGTCATTGATTTTAGGAAGGTTAACGAGAAGACGATTGATGACAAGTACCCCATCCTTAATATAACGGATGTACTTGAAAAATTAGGTAAATTTCAGTATTTTACCACCCTGGATTTGGCTAGTGGATTTTATCAGGTTGAGATGGACCCTGTCGACATTCATAAGACCGCTTTTAACGTCGAAAACGGCCATTATGAATTTTTGAGAATGCCTATGGGTTTAAAAAACTCTCCATCTACTTTTCAGCGAGTAATGGACAATGTTCTAAAAGACCTACAGCATCAAATCTGTTTAGTTTACCTAGATGATATCATTGTGTTCAGCACATCATTTCAGGAACAACATATTATAAATTTGGAAAAGTTTTCATTAAATTACGGGAATCTAATTCAAAATTCAAATGGACAAATCTGAATTTTTGAAATTAGACACTAGCTTTCTTGGCCATATCATTTGTAATGAGGGAGTAAAGCCAAATCCAGACAAAATAGCTGCAATTAAGAAATACCCCCTACCTAAAACCACAACTGACATCAAACGCTTTCTCGGTCTCCTAGGATACTACAGAAAATTCATTCCCGATTTCGCACGACTAACAAAACCATTAACTAAATGTCTTAAAAAGGGTTCTAGAATAACACTTGATAAAACATACGTAAGAAAAGAAAGAAAAAAATCTTTATTCAAATAAATCTGTTACAGATACTTTTGAATCGTCAATTGTTATTATTATCATATTTTTTGTGACTCTACCACCGGTTCGGAATAAGTAGGATCTTCGAGAAGAGCCGGCAAGAAACTCGAGTTACTCTTTTAATCTTTTTATATCAGTGGTTACAGTTTTGTCATTTACCTACACATAGATTTACAATAATTTATTACAAAGATTTTGTAACTGGAACACTAAGTGCAAGACCACACATCTTTATCCGATAAATATTCTTCTATTGTATAGTAACCTTTTTTCATGAGGGTTTTTTTAATCTTTAATTTAAACTGGTGAAAAGGCAATTCGGCAAGATTTTGTGGTATTTTATTAAAGAATGTTATGCCTCTTCCAACAAATGATTTTCCTACTTTACTTAGTCTAAGATTTGGGACAGCAAGTTTGTTTTTGTTCCTAGTATTAAAGTTATGTACGTCACAATTTTTTTCAAACAAATGAAGATTTTTGTGGACATAAACTAGATTATGGTAAATGTATTGAGACGCTACTGTTAAAATATCGATTTTTTTAAATACTTCCCGAAGTGAATCACGTGGTCTAAGGTTATAAATGGCTCGGATGGCTCTTTTTTGAAGTACAAATATAGTGTTAATATCAGCAGCTGAGCCCCACAACAGAAGACCATATGACATTATACTATGAAAATAACTAAAATAAACCAATCTTGCTGTATCAATATCGGTTAAGAGCCTTATTTTCCTAACTGCATACGCTGCTGAGCTAAGTCTACCTGCCAAAGCTTCAATATGAGGTCCCCACTGGAGTTTTGAATCTATAGTAATTCCTAGAAATACTGTACTATCAACAATTTTTAAGCATTCGTCATTCAAATTAATACTGGTGATGACCTGCCTCACATTAGGTAATGAGAATTTTATACAATTAGTTTTTTAGTGTTAAGCAATAAATTATTAACTGTAAACCAATGCATTACTTGTGAGATAGCACCATTTACATCGTCAAATGTTTCTTTTTTTCTATTAACGTTAAAAAGCAATGATGTATCATCTGCAAATAGTACTATGTCAGAAAGTTTATGACAATGGGAAGGAAGGTCATTTATGTATAAAAGAAACAGTAAAGGACCCAATATAGAACCCTGAGGCACGCCCATGCGTAGTGGGCCACCAGAAGAGCTAGAACCGTTTACAACAACCTTTTGAGTTCTGCCCGTCAAATAAGATCTTAAGTATTTTACTGAACAATCTGATACACCGTAATGTCTTAACTTGATAAGTAAGGTCTCATGATCGACGCAGTCAAATGCTTTTGACAGATCACAAAAAATCCCAATCGCATCTTGCTTACTCTCCCAGGCGTCATATACGTGCTTAATGAGGGCAATTCCTGCATCCGTAGTATTCCTATTTTTGGTAAAACCGAACTGTTTTTTATGCAATATTTGATTTGCATTAAGATAATTTAATAATTGATTAAATATTATTTTTTCAAAAATTTTACTGAGCGACGGTAGAATGGAAATTGGTCTATAATTGGATGGATCACTTTTGGCCCCAGATTTATATAATGGAATTAATTTACTAAACTTCATTAAATTTGGAAATATGCCTTCATCTATACTTTTATTGAATATGAATGCCAATTGGGGTGCTATACTTTCAATGATAGATTTAATTATATTTGTTGATATTCCCCATAGATCTTCAGTGTTTTTCATATTTAACTCCTTAAAAGTCTTGACAATTGTGTTAGAATTAATATGACTACTAGATGTAAGGAGAGCCTTAGCAGCAGAAGAACTAGAGTTTAAAGATTTAGTAATTTCGGTTGGAGTATTGGTAAAAAACGTTTCAAACGCATTTACTACATCAGATTCTTTATTAACAATAGCGTTGTCAATTTTGAGTGTAAAGTTATGATCACGAGGCTTACTCCTACCAGCTTCTTTATTAATGACATTCCACGTTGCCTTAATTTTGTTATTTGACCCTTTGATTTTATCGCGCAAAAATAACGACTTAGCCATATGACAAACTTTCCTAAATATTTTTGAATAGTTTCTGACAAAAATTATAAATTCAGGGTCTGTAGTATATACTTTCAAGTCGTAGAGCTCATATAACCTAGTCCTACTTTTAAAAATGCCAGGTGTGGCCCAATCATTGAATCTGATATTATTATTACATATTTTTTTTTTTTAAAGGAAATACTTTATCAAATTTTTTCTTAATAGTATAAAAAATTTTCATAAAGACTATCCACATTTTGATCATTAGGTTTAAATTGATTTAGTGAATTATCAACATTATTTTTAAATTGACTTATGCGGTTATTAGTAATTGGCCTATAACGGATATTAATTACTTGCTGTAAGTCATGACGGTGTTCAAACTGTGCTAATTGACCACTGTGATCTGATTGTAAACAATTAATTATTGATTTTTTAATAGTTATATTTTCACAAAAAATATTATCAAGACAAGTAGCCGTAGTAGAGGTGATCCTAGTTGGCTCATTAAATTGATTAAATAAATTATATGACTTAAAAAGATTGAGAAACCTCGAAGAGGATAGTGATTGATCTAAAATATTTATGTTGAAGTCACCACATATGATGACCTTTTTTTAAACTTACTAAATTTACTGAGCACTTCTTCCATAGTAGATTCAAATAAAATATAATCAGATGATGGTGGTCTATATACACATACAATTATAAATTTCAGTACCAGTACAGCGGGAAAATGTTGAGCGCTCGATGTCTACTGTTTATAGCACGATGGCCACTACATCGAGCGAGTTCAAGATACAATCTGGTATGCCGATAAAGTACGTGCAATAAATGGTGGCTACCGGAATTATTTTGCACCAGAGGCGCTAGTGTCGCGTGATTTCATCGTTTTGTGATGAAAACTAAAAATGTTTTAATTTTCCGGTTAAAAGTGATCTCCTCCATGGAATTTATTGCAATTATGAATCATTTGGCGATAATTTGATTAATTTACGTCTGAATTACGAAATATGCTATTTGATAAGGGAAATTATGTAAATAGAATTATAATGTTATTTCAGAAGTTCTTATACTAGAATACTGTTCCTCATTACACACACATGATACTTGCTGTTTTCTTTATAAATCGCCTTTGAACAGCTATGCTCTAGACCTACTCTAACAGTGGCGCCATCTGGTGAACAAGAAAACGTAGCCCCAATGTATACCTACAAAGACGGAAGTCACTCCAAGGAATTACAATTAAAACCATCAAACAGTAAATACTTTATGTGATGGTATAAAGTTATATAGGAACTGTCAAAGTTGCTTTTTTATTTTATAGTACAAATACAAATAGGCACTGTTAAGGCCGTTTCGATCCTCCTTTGTAAATTTAAATTTCTATTTAA
>PQWD01011113.1:0-20703 GCA_019425675.1 Leucinodes orbonalis | reverse complement strand
TGTGTTTGTCATGAGTTACGTTCACTTCACTCTGTGTCATGTGTCACGTAACGTGGTATACCCGTATTTAGGTTACATTGGTTACGCTATCCGTGTGGTGATTGCTTTGTTGACGTATGATCATGTTTGAAATAATTCCTAAGTATTTGATGAGCTTTAAGTGAAATGGCTTAAAATGCATGCGATTCCCAGTAGAGTTAAAATATTTGGTAGTTACATTGTAACCTTTATGTTTGTTCATACTTTAATGTAGCAAAAACTTCATTGACTACTGTTAACTGAATAATTATTAACTACTAAATTCATGCATACTTGCATGAATGAAGAATCCGATGATATTTAAATTACAGGGTGAATAATATTTTCATCAAACTTTTTATAATTCTAAATTATTATTTTTTTCTTATTCATAATTACAATTATATATCTTTGATTTATTAGTACCTCATAAATAAATCTTGAACAAATAAATAAAATTTAGTAAATACGTGATGTTGATTAAATTTTAGTTATTGCTTATAAAGTCATTGAAACCAAATTAATTAGTTTGAATACGTACTCGTAAATGAATACATACAGAGTCACGGAGGAATGCATTGTTCTTTAGATGGTCGTGACTTGCCTCTTTAATAGGATTCTATATTACACCGCAGATATTACTTCACCTTTGGAATACTATGATAAAGAAGACTGTCAGAAATAACAATTGCTAAACAAATTGTCAATTTGATGTGTCAAAATCATGATGCAGCTACAGATCTAATAAAAATGCTGTTTTTATTAGATCTGTAATCTGTTAAATTTCAAACTTATATATCGTCACGTTTAAGTGAATATTGAATCATAGTGAACTAACAAAACTTTTGCATTGTTAAAGCAACTATAAGTCGAGTCTAGAATAAACAGACAGCGAATTTCTCATTTCAAGGCAATGTAATGCGGTTTTCTATATTTAGCGAAACACATTAAGTATTGTTGAATAGCGAGAGAGCGAAACGGTTTCCTGTTTAGTCCTCTGCGACCAATCGTTATTTCCTAGATTATACGACCAACGGACATTTCAAGGCTGACGGTGTGATTAAAATTCTTTTTGTTTTCTGTATTATAATCTTAAACAGAGGAATTACAACTTAATATGTTCGCAGACTGCCTCTCGTAACAAGACATTGGTAATTAAAGTTTATCTTAATGAATGTAATTTAAATATACGAAAAAGGAAAAGTCTCAGTGTGCTGTTTACCTTGAACTTTGCTGGCATTCAAATTATTCAAGAATCTTCGCAAAACCAGTCTTTGCAAACCTGGTCGATACCGCAAAATTTATTCAAAGATACCTGTGTAGAATTACTAAAAATATACGTGTAGTTAAGGGTAAAACACATTGGATATATAAAAATGTAGACATTTATTAAACAATTGTTGATTACCAATTATTAATATTAAAATTTTGTCCATAGAACCCCCCAAGCCTAACCACCAGTGCCCCCGTCGCAACGGATTCTTCGCCCACCCCGATTCTGCTGTTTGCAACATTTTCTACAACTGCATCGAGGGTGAAGCGATCGAGGTGAAATGCACCGCTGGACTGCACTTCGATGAGTACTCCGGCACTTGCGTGTGGCCCGATGCGGCTGGCAGGCAAGGATGCAACGTTCAGGAAAGTAAGTATACATATATATTAAGATATTTTTTCTGGTCAAATACTGCTATTGCCTCAAGCACAGACGGCTCTCAATTGGCAAGCACAGACGGCTCTCAGCCTAAAAAATTACATAACCAGTTTCAGGGCAATCCAGAGTGGTGCCTTGGATTTGGGAGTTGCAGAAAATATTAGTTCTCCGACTCGAGTAAATGTTTGTGAAGGAAATTATTTCGGAACTTTTTATGGCATGGGAAAAAATCTGTTATCTGATTAATTAACCAATATACATTACTTGTAATAAAGTATGTCACAAATATTACTAAAAAATCTAGTAAGTACTTAGTAAAAACAAAAAAATAAAATTGCAGTTTCAATGTAGTTTTGCGGGAAATTATTGTATGATCAAGATAACCTTCATTATAGAGTTATACGGTTAAGTTCAAGTGGTGAGTGGAGTTAACAATGACCCAGAGGGTTTTAACCAACCTATACTGATACTCCTTAAAAGTGTACGTACCTCAGTTCTTGTCATGAAGTAAATCGAGCAAATATCATCTCCATATGAATGTAGAAAAACAAAAGCAGTTCTACAGACCAAATATAAAGGTTTATATTTGAGCTCGTAACGTACCAAGCTGGTCTAGGATATCGTTCGAAGTTAAGCAGGAAACAAGAAATATGTCATCCTCTTCAGCCTATAACAGCCCGCTACAGGGCACAGGCCTTCCCACACAGTATAACTATGAGGAGATTAACCCGGTGGTTACGGTTAACCCACCACGCGGGCCCAATGAGTATTGGTGGGTGTTAAGAGAAATGTGGCGTAATGAAGTTAACTATTATAATATTCAATATAATGTACGGCTAACAGTTTACGTATTAATACAAGGTATTTTTTATTAAAATCAACAACATGAAGGTAAAGTGTCATCTAACAAGGGCAAGGCAAGGCATTCTTATACATTTCTCCCCACTCCAAACATGATTCGCATACAGCGGTCACGCAGAGGTTATGAGTTGCCAATGCTTTATGTAAATCGTATTTAATTCTCAGTAACCATGTATACAAGTAACTATCGTATTAAGTCATAGACAAATCAATAGTTTCTCTACAATGCATTAACCCTTACTCCCAACATACTTATTTTAATCACTTATAAATAACAGATTATTTCAAAAGGACTTTATAAAAAAAATTGAGAAAAATAGTTAAATATATGCATATTTCTTGCCATTAATGATATTTAAATATCAATTAGCAATCAAATAATCCTACTCATGTAAGTAAAACGTAATCCACATCGGGCTCTCGTGATGGATTCAGGCCCAATATCGTTTAAGGAAGGACCTAATCCTGCCGTATGATGTTAGAGGCTGATGATGCTATAACGTAAATATCTATAACAAATAGTATATTTCTAACAAATAACTCACCTTCCAGAGAAGACCAAGGACGGCTTCGAGTGCCCCAAGGAGCAGCAAGTGGACGCCCAGGGCCAGATTGTGGCTCACCCCAAGTTCGCTCACCCGTCTGACTGCCAACGGTTCTACGTGTGCCTGAACGGCGTGGAGCCCCGTGACCTCGGCTGCCAAGTAGGAGAGGTCTACAACGAGGAGTCACAGAAATGTGATGCGCCTGAAAACGTGCGCGGATGGTCAGTATATGTTATTTATCTTTAGTAATATTTGGTCATTACATTAGTTTTTTTTATAAAAGTAAAGCATAAAACGTGGTTAAACGTATCCATAATGTGACAAATTTAAACTGTGAAGTGTCCGCATCAGACAATCTATTTAACTCCGAACAATCCTTAATGTTACGTTTTGAGCAAACTGAGATATATCTGATATATATCTTTTGTGATATATCACACAAATTGACTTTCACTTTCACTTTTTTAACATTATCATTACTTGTTTTAATATACTCTAAACAATACTCAGCCTACAGAAAAATGTACAAAAAAGGCTAAAGAACCGTAAAAAATAATTATATTGTTTTTGTGTTGCAGCGAGGACTGGTACAAGGACTCCGAGGAGGCGGCGCCCGTTCCCAAAGCGAGGTCCTAGGCCTCTAGTGATACTGCTACTATAGTGTACTTATAAGACTTAATAAGTTAATACATTTAAGTTAAACAACTACAAGTTTTTTATTTTACCTTAAATGAGAATGTTACTAAAGACCCAACTTAAAGGCTTTCAAGCTAACCAATCCCGGGTAGTCAATATCGCCACTCGTCATCGTCTTCCTAGTCGAGTCCTCCGAATTATCGTTCACTCCGTTCTCATTTAACATTCTAGAATCTTTCCCACTTTCCTCCTTTGGTTATCGGACCTTGCCGATATCATATACTAGCTAATCCTTAAGGCAATTTGAGTTTCTGTAAATAAATGTTTAAATATCAAAAATATGTTTTAAGATCAAATTCATAAATTGGGAGTTCGATAGCGTATTTAGTAGTATAGGTACCTGGCTGAAATGCCAAGCAACATGGTTCTTTCCAGACCCCATTACATATGTAGGGTACTTTTCTTACAAAAAATATTTAACTACTATGAAGGCGACCTTGATAAGTTTTTAAATAAAAACCAGAGGTTGTGGAGAATCTTATGAATGATTAAAGCCTTTTAATGGGTAATTAGTAGTAGATTATTATAAACAATGTATTTCTTCTAGTCATGTGTCCGCTATAGCGAAACGTAACCAATATCCGTTACCATGCCTGTAACTTAGCTATTAGCGTTATCACATCTCGCACCGGTTGTCAGCTACCAAATATTGTATATCACGCGCTAACGCGATGGCAGCTAAGTTACGCTCGCTAGTTTGGTTAGTCAGCGATTCACAGTTGTCAACCACCACCGTAGCGATAGCCAAAATAATTATGCCTTCCCTCTCTGTCTAAGCGATGTAAGTGTAAGAACGAGATGAAGCGAATATTGCGCGCTACGGTAACGCTGTGAGATTCGCTACGTAGCATCGTAGATTTAAACCTTATTGAGTGACACTAAGGTTGTATTCAGTTGGCACTACATAATAAAAAATTTAAAATGATCTTTCCCTTTCCGAAATTTACAAGGGCCAGTTTGTTTGGTTGAATTATTAGGTATTTTGTTAGGTACTAACTTACTACTTATTTGATTAATTCAAGTAACTAAAAATTGAAATAGATTGTATTCTAACACACTTATTCATACAAATGGATATCACTATGTCACATAGGAACATTTAGAAGGTTCTATCAATATGATAAGTACCCAGTAATTGGATTACGCGTGCAACGCAGATTAGACTAGTACTAAAACAAAATACCTAATAATTCAAAAACCGAAACAAATCTGACCCTTGTAAATTTCGGAAAGAGAAAGATCATTTTAAAATTATTAGTATGTATGCCAAAACTGAATACAACCTTAGTATCACAAACATAAGGTTTAAATCTACAATGCTACCTTTGCGAATCTCTGCGTAACCGTTGCGCGCAATATTCGCTCCATCTCGTTCTTACACTTACAACTCGCTTAGACAGAGAGGAAGGCATAATTATTTTGCTATCGCTACGTCGGAAGTTGCAGTTTGACAACTGTGAATCTGTGTGAATGTGAACTGTGAGCGTCGGTGGCTCAATGGTGTGGACTGTCGCCTTCCTACCGGTAGGACTGAGGTTCAAATCCCGACACGTACCAATGTGTTTCGAATTTTCGAAAATATATGTACGTTATCCAACGTTCTTACGGTGAAGGAAAACATCGTGAGGAAACCTTCATGCACGCCTACAAAGAGATTCGAAGGTCGTGTGCGAAGTCGTCCAATCCCACTGGGCCCGCGTGGACGACTAAGCCTAATCACCCTATACGGGTAGGCTCTGCCCCTCGGTGGGGACGTATTCCCACTTCAAAGGCCGGCAACGCATTTCTTTGCACTCTGATATTGCAAGTGTACATGGGCGACGAAGTCATTTACCATCAGATGAGCCGCCTGCTCGTTTGCCTGCTATAATTAACATAAAAAAATAACATTCGCCTATAATTTTGGAACTCGCAATACTTTCATGATATAAACAACTATTAACGCCATCTATTCAGATTTTTGTGCAATTTTTACAAACATTTGACAACATTTATAATTTACAATAACTTCTAATGTACTAATTGCACAAATATCTCATAGATGGCGCTGACAGCTATTTAAATATGATAAAGTTTCGAATGATAAACTATTAATATGTAAAATAACAAACAAAAGAACTTTGCATATTTTATGAATAGACATGTTGATTTATTAAACAATTATACAACAATCCTTTTCTATTTTATTACTGATTTGATTGTTTATTGTTACATGGTTAGCAGATTTGTTTTGGTTTTGAATTATTAGGTATTTTGTTTAGTACTAGCCAATCTGCGTTGCACGCGTAAACCAATTATAGGTACTTATCATATGATAGTGACTTCAAATGTTCCTATGTGACATTAATGATATCCCATTGTATAAATAGGTTGTATAGAATTCCAAACTTATTTCTATTTTAAGTTACTCGAAATATAAAATGAGTAGTAAGACAACGTTAATGCAGCAACTAACTACGTAGTAGCCAATAATCCGCGGTACAATGAAGACGGTGCTCAGATACCGATATTGGGCAACGGTTACCAATATCGGTATTGAAATCAAATCACGGTTACGTAGCGGTTGCCAGAAATAGCTGATAACGCCCATGTTTAATTTCTTCCCCACTCTTTGGGTGTCGGCCGTAATTAATCGGTAAACCAAATTTATATCGCGTCGACGTAAGATAATCGGTTTCCAGACAGACAGACGCAGGATATACGTTCCACTCCCCTGCGGTGCGTACTAGAAAAACGCATTAAAATCTACCACATGGGTATAAAATTATTCACGGCGTTTAGTGATCTAGCGATAAAAAACAGACAAGGAGAACGTGAAATATAGTTGTGTTGATCTGCGAACATTGTACGAAGTACACTCACATATCATAGGGGCACAATTCGAAAAACATGATTGTTGGGAAAACGCGTTTGAAGATTCTTGAGCGCTTCTGTTCTCACAAAATCAGTCATAAATAAATTAAAACATTAATTGCAAAATAATAGAATATTATTAGAGTACGTCAGTTAGTTATGAATTACTTATCGCATATTAAGTTTATCCCAGCATTATTAAAATGACACAATTTACTCGGAAATATGGAAAAGGCATAAACTAAGTTTTCACGGCTTCATTGCATTTATAAGTAAAACGTATTTTTTGAGATGTGCCCCTATAGTATGAAAGGTGTGATATTTTTTTTTCTAAATTTAGAAAGTACAGGATGGTCATAACATTCGCCTGGTGGTAAGTGCCAAGTCTGGCCATGACAGCTCTGCGGCATTGATGGAGACCAACATCTGATAGACAGTTATTTTTCTCCACCAATGCCAATCTGCGCACGACACCCGAAACACAGAAGTGTAAAACATTTCAATTTCACGGGACAATATCTGGCACTGCGGTGGTAGGACGACTCAGACCTAACAGAAATTTTCCAATAAGACTTAATATTCACCAGACAACAAATATCTTCCTAGTTTTCATAGTACAGTCCTTAGTAAGGACGTTAAACAAGCTTAACACCAAGTTTCGATAAATTGCAAACTACTTATAAAGATAAAAGATTTTTTATATTATTATTTATTTAGACGTTGTTTGGAACGTCTAATCAAGCGTGTTAGTTAACACCGGGAATTAATGTGTGAACATAATTTTCAAATATTCTTAATATTGTTTTGGAACTAGAAATTTTTAACAATAAACAATAGAACACGCAAATCAAGTAATTAGATATTAAAATCAATAAACAAATAAACTCGTCCATTTTAGGAGCCACAATTTGTATTCCCTTATACGCAAATGAACAAATAAACTCAGGTGAATAAACGATTTATGGGCGGCTCAAGCGAGAGAGTACCTTTTTTATTATTTTCAAAAGGATGCATTTCGTTTTCACCCGGGATTTGCTTAAATTTGTGGTCGACGTGAGGTCAATATGTCTACTTAATGCAATTAAGATGTTATGTACTGAAGTCCCATATTTTCTGAATAAATCCCTAATTTCACACAAAGCTGATAACTACTGATATTTAGACTTGCTCGAATAATTTACTTGGATTCTTAAGCTAAATTACCGATGAATACATTTTCAATAACAAAGTTGTTTTATTTATATATTGCTTTTCTTAAACAAGTTATTCGGCCCAGTACGCCGCCGAGTACCGAATATAGCCCACGTACTCATCTCTTGTATTTATATTTGGCCGTGGGATTGGAGCAGACGAGTTCTGAAGTAGAGGCTGTGCTCTAGCCTCTAGCCCGATGGACTGACAACTTGCAAAAGATCACATGCAGGGTGATCGTAAAAAACATAGAGACGGTTCATCTGATGGCCGTGTTTGGTGGTAAATGACAGCGTATATTTTTATTTGCCATGCCTATATTTTTATCTAATGGCCTACTGCCTAAAGTTGAAGACTGAGGAAAGAAGTATTTTGTCATCATGACAGATGTCAGATCTCTTGAAATTAAATGAAGTGATCCTGAAAATTAAAAGTGAACCAAAAGGGTCTTAAAGCTTTATATTTACATACTAGACCCGATGTTCAGTTAATCTTATAATCAAACATTCCACTTAAGTCCATAGACACGCGTGAAAGTTAGGTAGTTTCTAAGTTTAGAACGTCTGATTAATATCCTTTTAATAACTAGATGTTAGACTGACTAGATGATAAATTATCATTGTTATAAAAAGAGAAACACAAAATTGGATTGTGTATAGTATAATAGTGTGCTCGTTTCTTTTTATGTTATTAAGTGAACGGAATGGTCAGTGCGTTCACCTGGTGGTAAGTGATACGCCTGACCATGTGAGATTCAGCGTTGAAGAATATTAATAACATCATCATCAGCTCATTAAACGTCCCCACCGAGGGGCACAAGCCTACCCGTATAGGGTGATTAGGCCTTAGTCGTCCACGCGGGCCAAGTGCGGATTGGACGACTTCACACACAACCTTCGAATCTCTTCGCAGGCGTGCATGAAGGTTTCCTCACGATGTTTTCCTTCACCGTAAGAGCGTCGGATAACGTACATATATTTTCGAAAATTCGGAAACACATTGGTACAGTGTCGGGATTTGAAACAGCCCTCCCGGTAGGAAGGCGACAGTCCACATCATTGAGCCACCGACGCTCTTAATAACATTAGATAGTTTTCTTTACCTAAGGGAAGCTTTTTTAATTATTTTATTTAGTTATTATATTATTTTATTTAGTTATAACATTTTATTTTTAAGGTTTTTAGTTTGATGTTAGTGATATAGTGTTATTAAATTGTAAGTTTATATAAATGCAGTATATGTTACATAAGATAGTCATTATTTTCAGGCAATATTACTCTGCGCCTTCACTCAAGACGACATATGTGTGTTTGTTATATCCGGAAATCTAGTAAGTAATAAAACAATAATAATATGTAAGTATGTACTCATATAATAAGTAGAAAAAGGAAAGGTAATTCAAACAAAACTAAAATTTAGAATATTGGGATGAAATTTGTAGCTCGATTGGTTTTTAAATAAGGAAGTGGCTATCCATTTAAGATAGGTTCTAACGATGGTCAAGTTTAACATCACATGCACCATGGCATCAGTGTTTTTTCGCCAAACCACTTACTAAATTACGGGCTGACGGGAAACACGATACAAGCAATGCATTAATTTTGATACCGTGACTTACGAAAGACTTAAGTCATGAATAATCTTTTTGGAATCTGCAAGCGTTCACCAAAAATCGCTTCTTCTTATATTTATTAACAACAGGATTATTCATGTTTCAAATATTAATGGACAAAATGAATATTCTATGTACTGGTACGTTACGACGATAGCAGGATTCCATTGAGTTATTACTCAAAGGACGCCTAGAAGTTATATTTAAAAATATATTATTGCACCGACATCTTGGCCCAAATTAAGCAAGAGAGCTAAACACAATAAAATAACATTAAGACGAACGAAGTAGTTTCATGGCAAATCCGCAGGAATCGCTGCAGACGTCCATGTTATAACTGCGGTGGCTTGTGCGCTCGACACTTAACAGAACGTGTACAGCACATGTATATCGTAATACATGGACAACAGCAACCGTCACAGGGTCCACCATAGCAGCAACCTCTACAAGGTCCGAACAAATTTTGCTTTTGATGAATTTTCATCAAAATAAATATTGGATAATAATCTTAAATTGTGGTTATCTTTTTTACACAAATTTGTTTTAAATACTTATATTGGATAAATATACTTATACAATTTTAGGCCAGCATGACAGTCATTTGAACGGGTTCATATTTCTACGTGGTTTAAAAAATGAAATTATAAAAATATTAGCAATTAAATAGAAACCATTTTTCGGTAAAGCAAGCCTCTTACACTTATTTATTTATAGCAGTGTATTCAAAAACCGATATGTTAGAAAATAAGCAACTTCATCTTCATAGACAACTAAATAATCCTCGCACTAATACGAAAGGTCAAATAAATGTCAATCCGACGAAGCTCCGGGAATGCACGCGTCTTTTTGAAAGTTTATTGTCTTTGACACAGTTACATGTTAAGCACTGAACACAAAGCTTTACGCTCTGTGACTAATTTTCGGGTGTTGTAATTGAAATTTTCTATCTTAAACATGAGGTATAGTTGTCTTTAGCATTTGGTATATGTTCGAGTGTAGTAATTACTATATAATATGTAACAAAATGTAATTGGTAAAATAATAAATTGTTGCCACCTACATCGCTATTAAGATAAAAAATAGGATGAATTATTAAAGTTATGAAGATATAAATAATAATTTTAGCAATGAGGTAAGTATCTTGTACAAAGCAATTGGCTTTAGTATTAACCTCGCATTGACCTATCACAGTCAACTGATTGACATAAGTATCCCGACCAGACAACTCTGTTCTTTACTTTCCTCAGAAGGAAAAATTTAATATAGATATACAATTTAAAATAATTTATCTTGTACGAGATGCAATACGTATATAAGAAACCTCAGAACTTAATTATGTAAATAAATTCTTCGTTCAATCAACATTTTGATAGTCTCAAATTGGAAAGTACATATACAGTTTTAATGAAAGGTCGTCGACCTAAACCAGGAGTCTAATCAAAAGACTAACTTTTAACTAAGTTGGCCTCCACAACATTCACCTTGCGAACTGGAAGACCTCTGTTTACGGTCAATTGTCTTTTTTTATTTTGAGAAAGGCACCGGGTCGTGATGAGATTTTAACGATAATGTCACGACTCGGTTTTCCAATTGTCCGCTAATAGAACGAAGTGGTGTGACATGATTTTTAATTAGTTACCGATCTGAAACCGTATAATAGGCCCATTGTTCTGTGGCATTGCTGTGTATGAGTTTTTTAACGGTTATGTGCATTCGCCGAGCTTTCATGTTAAGTAGAATTATTAATAATTTATTCTGGACAGTGGTGGTAAATAATATGAATGTGTATATTACTCTATGTAGGGAAGAATTATTGGCTTACCAGAATATCATCATCATAGCTCATTTTACATCCCCACCGAAGGGCACAAGCCTACCCGTAAAGGGTGTATCGGCTTTAGTTATCCACGCGGGCCCAGTTAATGAATTTCTTCGCAAGGGTGCGCAGGTATCCACACGATGTTTTCCTTCTCCGTAAGAGTCGAATAAACGTACATAAAATTCCGTAAATTCGAAAAGACATTGGTACTCGTACGTAGTGGGATTCTAGCCTGCACCCATCAGATTGGAAGACAACAGTCGACATCAATGAGCCACTGACGCTCTCGTGGAGCTCTCGTAGTGTCTCTCTCCCTCTACGGGCGAGTCCGACTGTAATCTGTGTCTAATGTATGTACAATAACATGGCACAGATGAACAGAACATTGGATACTCATTGCTTCTGTAAGCTCTATGTTGTCACCACATATATACACGGATAGCTAAAATTAGCTCCAGAAAGTTAAAGACCGATGTTTTCCCTTAAATGTTCTGCTTTTTACAACAAAGTCAGAGATTTAGAGATCTAATAGCTTATTTTGACCCTATTTTGAATATATGGGTTGCTCTGAAAACAAAGTTATTTATTTTTTTAATAAAATTCAAATTACATCAAACGAGAAACAACCTTTTTGTCATACACTTACTTCAAAACATAAAAACGACATATAATGTTTACTATTTCATGACTTAGCAGTTCGGAAACCCGTCAAAAATACAAACAAAAAATACAGCATTGTATTTTCTTTACATCTTTAAGGAAGGTTCTTGAACTTCGGACAAGTACCTTCCTTTCTACTTAATATGATTAACATATTGTATATTTTATTATTTATGCTGATATTGATAACAGAAAGAAGTAATATCTACCACCACTTGATTTGCAAAGAATGAAATCTATAAGTTTAATCTTACACTTCAAGATAAACTAAGCATTGGAATTATAATGGTACATATTAATTGATGTTCCTTTCACCATATCAGCCTGTCTGCCAGTCAACCAGTGCCTGAACTTTCTTATCGGTCAATTAGATAGTATGTAATTGGATATTGGTATTTGATATTAAGCTAACGGCTTTTGTCAATATAATGTAAAATTATCAATGAAATAGTTAGATAGATTTTACAAAAGCTGTTGTTTTTCAAATAATTATTATTATGACGACCATGAATCCCCAATAATATACAACTACTTACCTTTATTTTACAAATTCAATGTTAATAATGTTAATTATTGTAAGGACTACAATTTAAAACTATCAGCAATCCTTAATATATTCCAGCCATAATTTTAGAGTAGGAAGACAATTATTACAAAAAAAAAATATTTTTTTAATAACTCATTATTACACAAAAAGATATTAAATACAATTCCTTAAAGATAGACATTTACAAATTGTACTAGGATATCTCAACATTTATGACTTATGAATACGTTTTTGTGCCGATGTATTGATTAAGTGTACATTTTTTTTGTACAACATGTTTGCATTGAAAGACTGCCCCTAGGTCACACAGAATAAGCGGTACTGGTTTGTCTAATAGGCACAAACTCAAAGAAAGTGAACCCTGAAAAATAGTAAACTGTAATTGCTTAGTTATCTATTTTATTTATTATTAGTAATTACATACATTGTAAACTTACAGCTAACTTAAGCCTAGACGTTTACATGTTAACTTAAAATCTATACAAATATTATAAAGCTGAAATGCTTGTTTGTTTGTTTGTTGAACGCGCTAATCTCAGGAACTACTGGTCCGTTTTGAAAAAAATATTTCAGACACTGAAAGAATTTTTCGAATCGGAACAGCTTATTTATCGATCGATACATAGCTTATTTATCGAGGAAGGTTATAGGCTATAAATCATCACGCTACGAGCAATAGAAGCGGAGTAGTAATGAAGAATGTTTTAAAAATGGGGAGATTTTTTTCATACTTGGAGTTTCTGCTGCGTACGCTGCGTAAACGGTTCAAGTTTCGCAAAAGTAATGTATTATAGTATTGTTCCCCTTCAAAGATCTAAAAAAAAGTCCGCGACAGCATATGTCTATCTTTTAAGGTGAACTCCCTATAACCTCTTTTTGCAATTTTTTTTCTAAAATAATGCATTATTTGCGAAGGTGTTTTCATAAATATGATATTAATTCTTATCCAAATAAATACTATATTTATCACAAGTATTTAATTTTAAATAAAATTGCTTTTTACATCATTCTACTTAAATGAATATCTTATGAAATATCGCAGTTTTAACTCACTTATATAAATGAAGTAGCGGGTTAAAGTGAACGTTAGGCCAAAGTAACTATTCCACGCGGACGAAGTCGCGCGCAAAAGCTAGTAAGTTTATATAGTGCTTAGCTATTAACAATCCTATTTTTTATTTTTTATCATTTAGTCTACACGCATTTACGAAAAATTGGTCAGTAATAAAAATTTGTCTTTATATTGTATAAGTATTTCTATTCATACTTGTATAAAGTTTGATTTATTCTATATTTTTTACGTTTAAATAAAAATCTATTGCAAGTGATACCCCGGCAACGTACGGCACGCTATGTGCCAGCATTTGTGATGTATATAATGATTCCAAAATTCGGTACAAATAATTATATTTGAACAACATACAGAAATTCGAAGCGTAATTTCTACAGTTTAACCGCTTAGAGCGACCTCTTCTAGACAAACCCGAACAAACATAAATAAGATGGGACGAAATTATTGTACCAACATTTTGTTTAAATTATAATAACTTAAACACTTACTAAGATATATCAGTACATAAAATTACACGTGTCAAATAAATATGTATGCAAGACTCGATATGTAAATAATTAAGCCTGCATCGATAAATAAAAGATGCATTTTAGTTACTAATTTTAGAATATTGCTGTGGCTACTTATACTAAGTCACAGAAACATCGGTATAAATAAATAATTCAAAGTTAATCTTTAAAGTAATAATCATTTAACAAATGTATTACTTTATATACTTGTATACCTTTTTTAAGTGACAGTGAATTTCTTTTGCATGAGGAATTTGGTGATACTAAACAGGAAATTTACGCAACAAATTAAATTAGCTCATGATATTATCACCCACGGTATGCTTATCAATATTGGTCCTAATGTTTTCAAACTTAAATTCCAGTTTCAGTTTTGCAAGAGAAATCGTGAAGTTGACGCACGCAATGCCGGGACCCGAATCTAGTCGACTGGTTGACTAGTTCTCGATAGGCATTCGTTGCCCAACTCTAATTGTGTCTAACGTTGCTTAATTTTGATATATCAGTACTGTTGCGGTGTTATATGAGTCATTACTATTGTTTGAGCACGAGATATATTAAACTATTAAGAGATTGGAACTGTCAAATACAGAAGCTCAGATAACTGGATGAAACTCAATCTGTCTCAATTGAAATGAGCTGGCTGCATTGTTAAAATGAGTAAGTTCCTTTAGGTGTCTTTACATTAAATCAATCATGCATAGATACAAACTGTATATATAGACCAACAGTGACAAACACAAAAATATATGGGAAACTTATGAATTTCTCTATTCCTTATAACGTTTATTAAATATTTTTTAACATAGGTACCTACATCTTGATCATATTTTTGGTTTCATCTTAACAAACAATGAATAGAAATAAAAAAGCTATGCAGTTCCTATTCTCAGATAGCATACACGAATTTGTAACAAGTTCAAATAAAACCATCATTTTTTTTCAACACTTAGTGCTCAAAAGAACACGATCAACGGCCTAAAATCAACAATCACTCGGAAGTCTACGCATATAGGGTTTCAGGAAGCCTTGTCGAATCTTGTGGCTGCATACATTCCTGTCAACTTTCCGAGCCATGAAATTGACCATGTATTTTCGAGGTGATCCTGTGCGGACCTCGCGTACTCTCATGCGCTTGCGCCGGTGCACGAAGCTGTGTGTCGTGACTTTTCATATACACTTTCGGTGTTGCACGTTCGACAGATTATACTGCAAGCCAATGTAATAAAATATTTCACGTCATGTTAATGTTCGTATTTAATGTAAAATGCAAAATACAACTGGCAGCACGACAGGGCCGCTAAGAGGAGCCATCATAATATTTAACAAATATTCTTAGACATACATACAGCGCCACCAAACCTTAAACTAACTTTTTATTGAATAAACATACCTTATTATTATTGTAAATAGTTACAAAGAAAGCACACCGACTCATATATTGACATTTGAAATCAATTATCCAAATCGATTTTTCTCATAATTTCGCGTGGACTAAATAATACCACATCATCTACAACATTCTAATGTAACTTTAACAAAAATATAATTCTTGATGCATACTTAAAAATTAACAAGGGATACTTCAGAAAGACCACCTAACTGTTAAATTATGAAGAGAAGCGAATTTCATAAGTAATTAAGCATACTATAAACTAAACATTAAAATATTTGTAACATGAAATCATATAAGATTAATAAATGACTAAAACCAGGACAAATACACCATTACGTCTATTTGGGCAATAATTTAATATTTTTTAGAACCCAGTCTCCACGCATACTAATTTGTCGTACGAGGTGTAGTAAGTTTAACGCGCCACGGGCTCGCCGGGGCGCAACAACCAATACACTTCAGCCTTCGGAAGGAACCGCACGTACCGGCAATATTAAATAGAATATTCATAATCACAAAATATAAAATGAAGAGTTTACTTTTCTTCGTTGGCTTAGCATTAGGAATTGGTAAGTAATATTTATTATATATTTTACACAATATTTGTATGCGCAATAATTTGTTACGGTTAATGTGGAAACCAACAGTAAAAAATAGAAGTAGAAAAATACTTATATTCATGATTGATTTCAAATACTCCAGATATGAAGTAATATAATTGACTGTATTTTCTTTTTTATAGTGTGAAACTTACGTCCTGAATCAGACCTTGAATTTCATATTTCAATCGATTCATGGAACTCGTGATTTTGTTTCATGATAAACATACATACTTTGTAAACTGAAGCCGTATAATCAACATTAACAACAAAAGTCGTTGTCGGATATCCAGTTAAGCAATGTATAACTGTATTGTTAATTAAATTAAGTTAAAGTTAATGGTAAAGGATTAGCGTCGCAGTATAAGACATTATGAGAAAGAACAAATTTAAGGATTTTTTTTCTATGAATTTTTGTGTTATATATAAACTTCATTATTTATCACATAACCTGCATTAGGAATTATTAAATCATGAAAATAAAATACAAATTATGTTAGGGCTTGGGTTAAAAAAATATCATAAACTATGTTCTTAGCAGTTATAGCTGATGAAGAAAATTTTTTTTTTTAATAATTTACATTTACACTGTACATGAAAAGAAATAGCGTCAGTGCGTAAACCTTTCGTCACATTTTCGTCAATTAATCCAATTCGAAACTTTAGCTAACTTAGAAAAGTAAGCAATATAATGGCTCAGTATATTTAAAATTTAGACTTAGTATTTTATATGACTAGGTGCTCATTAATCTATTTATTGCGTAGTTTAAAATCATTACGCAAATGATTGCATATAATGTGGATGTAAGCAAGCAAACCATTTGTGTCCAAATGCGTTTCTTGTTTAATTTAAGGCTATAAAATTTAAGGCTTGTCATTGGTTACAAAATTGTTGTCCTTTGTCTGGTACCAATAAAACAGGATCCATGTTTAGATTGGGGCTAGAAGGTACAACATAAATCTATGTATAATGGACCCTTAGCATGCTAATCAATACAGAACATTATAGGTTTTTCGCACTACTTATAGAAACTTGGGCAGCATATATAGAACACACTACTTAGTAATTCAGTCTGTCAATTGTTATGCATGTCTCACTCCTTTCTTTTTAATTTTTTTTATTGTCTCAAAATACTTCTTAATCAATATTGTACCTATAAAATATATAGTTTTTATTCATAACATAAAAGTTTATAGGCGGATATTACCGACCTTTGTAAGCTGCAGCTTAGCCCACGTTTTCTTATCGCCATATCTAGTTTTTATCAAGCCTCTTACTTCGGTGAACGGGAAACACCACTTGTTTTAATACAAGGATTAAATGCAGTTAATAATAAAAACCACATTTAATGCAGTTAACTTGCAAGCTTGAAAGATAAGAAAAAAATCTGCCCAATATTTGGCAGCTGCTTGATTAGTACCATCCAGAATTATGTAATAAATGCAAGGGTTACTTAATTACTGGTGTTCACCCTTTGATCACTATGCCTTAAACATTATATGCTTCTGCATATTTGGATTCGTGGCTGTCAATGGGTTAAATAAGGAATGCTCTTTGTCAACCTTTTTATATTTTTTTTGCAAATTTAATTTAAAAAATATCATCATTATGTACGTATGTACGTCTATATGTACCACGTTTGTTTGAAATAATAATGATATTTCAAAACCAATTCCAATGTCAATGTTTACTTTTGAATAGTGCCTATTTCGTGTAACATAGCATTGCTCCAATAACCAGCCACCGAAAGTAGCGCTCAAGTTTATTAAACAACAATAAATTTGGTAAAAAGCAGTTTCATGCGCATGCGCCGTTTAACACGTAAGGTTACAAAAGGTGACAAGTTTCCGCGGTGTTGGAAGCGTACAATAACCAAATTGCCCTTGCAACACATACATTAGGCAAATCCACTAGAGCAGCTATCGTGAGTGAAAGGAGGACGAAGTATTGACGAATGAATCGCTTGATCGGTCTATGTACTGTTTTTGTATCATCTACCTATTTACTTAACGCTGCATAGAATTTAAGCAATATACCTTAATCTCGCTTTTTGTGTTCAGCGCTAAAGAGTGAAAAAGCTGAATAGTTCATAAGTTAGTTGATTTACTGAGATTCTCATATTTTTAATGTTGTTATAGACACACACCGGAGGGCTGGTGGTGTAGTTCCATAAGTGGTTAAGCAATACTGCTCTTCATTAACACCTATTTCTCTAGTGGGTTGTTTGGTCACCTTGAATGGTAATATTTCCTGCTAAATATTGATCTGAAATCGTAAAAAAGGCGTCGTGATAGAGATTTACCAAAAAGGACTATAGTTTTTAAAGCAATACCGTAATCTTACTACACATATTATATGCAAAAAAATTACCATGTCTATAAAATTTTCACGGTGTTCCCGCAATAAATTGTTAAAACCCACGTAAAGTGGCCGTGATTTAAAATTGCACATTGCAGCTCGTTAAAATTGTTCATAGTTGACTAAATACAAAAGTGTGCTGTGGCAATATCGCTAATAAAGAAAATATTGGCCACCATCGATGACGTAATCATTCTGCATGACGTAATCGATGGTCAAGTGCAAAATGGGTAGGAATTGGGTATTGGAACGTGATACTGTGTGATTTGATTGCACAATACTGCAGCTGAGTATGAGTGTTCGAGTAAACATTTAGAACTCGCGTTTGTATCTCTGAAATCTGAAAAGTTGTTGTTTCTAGCTTTGAGCTTTCTTCCCAAAGCTAGAAACAACAACTTTTGCTACGCTTAAAAAAAATATTTTGTAAAGAAAAAAATAATGCATTTAACCGTAATTCCAAGAAACAGAGAACTAATTTATTAATTAACGACCTGTATACTGCATTATCTGGATTTGTATATTATAACAATTTGGTATACTGTTATGGAGTAAATGAAGTATTAAAATTTTAATGATCTTTCGTTATTTAATTTTTGGTAATTACTTTCTTAATTTCATAATATTTCGATAAATTGTTGTATCAATCATCCTCTCTAGATTCTAAAGGCATATATTTTACTCCTTAATCCAATCTCTTTATCCAATAAAGTTTTTTGGCAAACTGATCCCATGAATAATAAACTTAGTCGCAGATGCACCAAGACTGAAAAGTTTACCTTAGTTCAAAATTATAATTTTATAGGTCCCTTCAAATATTGGCAAATTTAAAATATTAACTGTGTAATTTAAAGAGTCAGATAAAATTGGAATTATGGTTAATTTTCAATTTGATTTAATATTATGTTTTATATAGTTTCAGCTCAGGAGTTCAACTGCCCGGAGAAGACAGGATTTTTCCCAGACCCCTACCAATGTGACTTGTATTACAAATGTTCAAAAGGTTAGTACTCTATGAAAGGCCAAAAGCTCTTCACATTCAATTGCAGTATATTTACGTAATATGTAAAGAAATCATATTAGAATTATAAACGCATTTAGTTACGTGCAAATGTTAGTTGCTTACGTGAGTACTATAAATAAACCTATGTACGAGAAAGAAAATTGAAAGCTAAATAACTATTTTGCAGTGTGCTTAAATATAATTATTAACTAAATAAGATTCATTATGTCTGGCTTGGGCATCAAAAGCTCATAGTTATTTAAAAGGTTACATAACATGAAGGAAATGAAAAGGTACGATACCTTTATTTACCTTTATTTTTGTACAAAGGAATAGTTGACAATGGTATAGACATTTTAAGATGTAGCTAAAACGCGCTGTTCAATATAAATTGATTGGTGGGTGTACGTAATTAGAAAGTTCAACTTTTTATGTCTGCATTGTGTGCATGAACCTATTAATCCATAATAAAGCTGAATATACAGTTGAATTTCTTGAAATTAATTTCATTGTCTCGGGTAGGTAATTGGCTTTATAACAGTTTTTAGAATTTGTACCACGTTAGTCCACGCCGTTACAAATAGCAAATATGTAGAGTGTAACGTTCACACACTGACACAGCTTACACTGTCAGTAATGGTTGAAATTAAATACGAAATTTAAACAAAAATTTTGCATTGAACACGCTAATTAATGGAATTCATAAGTGTTTCATTAATACAAGGAAATTATAGATTATTTGTGAGGTAATGCTAATTAGCTGGTTTTAGTAAGTAGCAAGAACTTAGCCAAACCAGAGTAACTTGTTGATTTGTCGTTTTGCAAATACGCAAGTAATAATTAGCTATAGTAACGTAATGCCAAATTACTGGGCTATCTTCATTTGCCTTATGATGTCACATATTATAAAAATCACTATTAATCATAATCATGTAATAATTCATCGGTGTGTTAATTTTTTTTAGTTTAAGTCTTAAGCTTCTATTCTCTATTATATTTAATAATCGGAAAGAATATTCGCTAAATTACTTTTAATTAAGTGTTCGGATTACCAATACTATAACACATTTTATTATAAGGAATATTTTTTTTCCATAAGAAAGTTGGGCAAATGAGAATAAGAGAGTAACTTTTAAAGTGACACACATTACATAGTTTCGATTTAAGAATATAAATTACTTTGCGAGTAAGGTTGCATTTGATGCAAGATGAATTAAAATAAGATGGTTTTCTATTTTAACGTATTAACTTTATCTTCGCACGGAAGACCGCAAGTGAAAGGGTTTTGTGGGATTCCCTCAATTTAGTAAAACAA
>PQWD01011111.1:0-29985 GCA_019425675.1 Leucinodes orbonalis | reverse complement strand
GGCGAATGTTTGTTCCTCCAAAACAGTGAATCAACAATATTGAATGAAATCTGCATAACAATGGAAAGATATAGTACTTTTACGATCTATGTAGAGATACTATTCGGTATTCGGCCAATTTCACAGCCGAATAATACGAAGTATTGGTCCGAATAGTAAATACTCCGCGCGCAACAGTGACTAACATGTACCTTGTGCCGAACACTCAGTGATGCCGAATATTTGGTATGCGGCGGAATCACAATTCGTGGCAACTCTTATCTATAGACAAATGTTCGAATATTATCGCAGACGAACTCGTCGCATATCCTTCGGCTGGAAGTTATGTTTCCGGAGAATAAATTCGTACCCATAAAACCTATTGGGGTAGGGGGGTATATATCATATATTTTTTTAAATTTAAAACCAGTTAAAATGTGACAAAATTTTTCAAAAATACTAAAACCTTATCGTAGATTTTAGTAATTTTGAAAAATGATGTGTCTTATCTATACTTAATATGGTCACCAATTGTAATGATATGTTTAAGGGTTTATCTCTATACGATTGCCATGTAGCTTAACGCTCCATTGATTGATGGATAAAATCCCCCAATAATACGATAAATTAATAAATATCCACTGACATCGACACAAGAGCGTCGGTGGCGCAATGGTGTGGACTGATGCCCTCCTATACCGGGAGGGCTGAGGTTCAAATCCCGCGACGTACCAATGTGATTTCGAACTTTCATAATTATAAGTACTTTATCCGACGCTCTTACGGTGAAGGAAAACATCGTGACGAAAACTGCGCACGCCTACGAAGAGATTCAAAAGTTGTGCGTGAAGTCAGCCAATCCGCACTGGGCCCGCGTGGACGACTAAGGACTAAACACCCTTACGGGTAAGCTCGTTCCCCTCGGTGGGGGCATTCAATGAGCTGATATTGATTCACACGCCGCCATACAGCCCTAAGCCAAGCATTAGCCTTTAATATGGGAACTAACAACGGAACAACATTTATATACATATATTTTATAGACACAATTCCTGTTATATGCTAAGACAATCGCAGTGGGAGGTGTGATACATTTTCGGGGCCGTGTTAGTATGCCGCGCGCGATCTGAATAGTCAACGAAGTGCCAGTGTCAAGGACACAGTGTATGCCACAGTGTATGGGAAAGTGAAATTTGAATGTGCATCCTACTTGGTTAAATATTAGGCCAATTGTACTGTTTGGTTGAGGAAAGTAGCCCGATTGTTGATAATAAAAATAGTTTTCCATAGCGAAATATAGCATTGTAAACTATGATTATTTAATCTGTGGCTATTTTTAACTAATTTTGTATGATGAAATTGTAGTTTCTTATCTTGTAAATAAGGGTTTGATTGTACTATGAGTATTATTTTACTTAAAATGAGTTTTGCTCTTTAACACAGACAATCTACGGAAGACATGATCTAATATAGAGTGAGCTTGCCCAGAAAAAGGCTAGTTACTTGAAAGCCAAGACATGATTATGTTAGGGAAGGACCAGATGCAGGCAGATTTAACAAAAACAATCAACAAATAAATAAGTATCCACTGACATTCACATAGCACCATCCAGCCCAAAACTAAGCATTAGCCTGTTATTTAAATACTTAACATTGCATAAATATTCCTATATATTTTTTATATAAATAAACGCATAATACACCTATGAAAACGCCCACCAATAAAAGCAATGTTTGCACACAAATGTATGTACTGCCAGAGGATTGAAGCCCTTTGTGTAATAATTGAGACAACAGCTATGAGATGGGTTTCCTAAATCTAATCAAAACATACTTTCATACTTTTTTCTAAATATGTAATGGAATTCAAATGGGTCATTCGGAGGGGGGATCACTTTGGCCATTAATGTCATGGTTGTAGTAACTGCCATAGTGTCTATAGTCTGTTTTTTATTCCCGTGGAGTAATTTGACAACCCCTAATGTCAAACTCTAAATTAATGGTACCAGCTTAAATTTAATAGTGCTTTACGCACCGGTTTCGATCGAAAAATTCGGTTTTTATTACTGGACACAAAAATAAATGGATGGAGATAATTCGAAACTAAGTCAAATAGTAACAAATCGAATTAAGTAATTTTAATGTTTAATTTTATACCGTACGTTTAACAATTATTAGACTTTTCCAGGTGAAATCATGCTTAGAAAATGCCTGACATATATTTATTAGCGCACGAAATTTTTAATCAGTTAAACAACTAGGTTTTATTTATAATAGCAACCGCTCTAACCTCTCTATCTTCATATTCTTAGAGTAGTCTCCTAAAGGCAATTATTTTACGCCTTAACTCCTGAACCAATTTTGATCAAATTTAGTACAGAGATAGCCTAATGCCTGAGACCTCACATAGGCTTCTTTCTATTCCGATGTTGATGATGATAATATTAGTATGTAATCCATTTTTTGTTGAAGGGAAAAAGTCTGCATGCCAATTTTTAGCTTCCTACCTAGAATACTACGAAAAGTCCTATTTAAAATTGTCACCCCACTTTTAAGGCTTCAGGGGTAATCTTGTGAAAATGCAAATGATGCCGCATATTTTGTTGATGAAAGTGGTCTGTATACCAATTTTTAGCTTCCTACCTTAAAAACTTCGTTTGTCAAGTTTCCTCATACTTTTAAGACTTTGTAAAAAAAACGGATTCTATATTATTTTCATGAGATTTATACTGCATATGAATCTTTAAAAAACTGAGAAATTTTCGGTATAATATCCCCCTTCCCCACTTTTAAAAGTTTGGGGCAGAACTAAAAAAAAATCTGCAAGTCTGATTAGTACACGAAATCATACGTCTTTCAGTTGAGCACCTAAATTTGAAAATTTCTGTATAAATCTCCCCCCTCTTTTAAGGCTTTTGGGAACAACGCAATATGCGAGATTTATCGTTTGTGACAAATAGTGCGCATACCATTATTTAGCTTCCTACCTTTAAAACTCCAAAAGGGTACTATTAATATTTCCTATTATAATGTATACTATTTCCTCCCCTTTTTGAAGGGAAGTATTTTGGAAAAAAATGTTGTATTTTTCATTTATGACAAATAATCCGCATACAAAATTTTAGCGTTCTACTTCAAAAATCCATCCCAAATTTTATTGCAACCGGTTCAGTCGTTTTTGGGGCAGTAGTAAATGAAGAAATAAACATCTACCTTTTTGTAACGATAAATATGAATACGAAAGGTTACTTAAATTACACCTTTGTTCATTACAAGATTTGCAACGTGGCTTGTCAATACTGGTCACCCAATTTTTTGTCACATATTGACCTACATTTTCATAAGAAATATGTGGAAATCATTTATAAATCAGGAATTTATATCACCTCATAAAATAATCTCTAATTTACCGATTGAAGTACATCACTATTAAAAAACAGTCAGAACTGTGCAACACTGGAAATGTCAAATTACTCCATGGGTAAAAAAAAACACACTATAGTATGTAAACCTGACGTTGTAGATACTTTGAATTGACACACAATTATTAGCTGTAAGAACTCACCAGTAGGACAGATAAAGTAGAGGCAGACATGTAGACGGCTGTCATGGTATGTGGGCAGTGAGCGCTTGATCTTCAGCTCTTCTTGCAGGTACGCCTCAAACTGTGCATCAATGTAGTCCACGACTGCTTTAAAACTGTCCTCTTTGTTCACCTGGTCGCCATAACCAACTGTGTCGCAGATTGTGAGCTAATCATGGATAAAATTAAATTGTTTTATACATGAATTTCCAGTCTTAGGTCCTGTTGCATAATAATACATTCAGTACTGCTTACTCCCCAGAGAGTCAAGTAAATTTTATTTCAGTGTGAATGACTAACTTTGTGGATTCAAAAAAGTACACAGCTCGAATATAGGTGACATTAATTTTATGTGATAGCAGGTAAACAAGCAAATGGGTCATCTGATGGTAAATGTGACCATGTACACTTATAATACCAGAGGGCATAGAAATGCACTGCCAGCTATTCAATCAAGAAGACATCATGAAAATTGTAGTGGTAAGAAATGTGTTAATAAAAATAAAAGCATCCTAAATTATCTAAAATGGAAGTCCTGTTTAAATAAAATTAATTAGTGCCAAAAAAATTATTATGAGTACCCTACATTATTTGTTTCCCTCTACCATCATCATTATATCATCATTTGTTATGCCAAAGGGCATCTTTACCACTTAGTGTTATAACTTTTTATACTATTAGACTATTATTATCACATCATTAACCAAGGTCAAAGACTAGGTAATGATAACAAAAGGTAATGTTCAATGGGTCTAACAGCAGCAAATATACTATTTGGAGCTGATAACACTGTAGTATTGAGTTGTGTAAATACTAATAAGTGCAACATTTCATTACAATTATTCACTTGAACATGTTGCAATAAATGTTAGCATAGAAAAAAAATAGTTGTATCCCTTACTTTAAGTCTCACACTGCTCCTGTAGCTCATAAGTATGGGCCTTTAGTTTAACAGTAGGTAGATTGTGTGGGCTTGGAGTGGACTCAAAGTTGGTGTTGAACAGCGAGTCCATAAGAGTTGACTTGCCTAGACCTGTTTCTCCTGTAACAATGTTTACAATCCACATTAAATTTCTGTGTAAGAATTGTTAGTCAAATTCATGGTAAACAATAACACAGGCACTTACATGTTAAAATTAACAATATAAAGGTTACATACATCAATCAATTGTGTAACTAACATTAGTAAAATGCATCGTTCGACCCACGGATATTTTGAAACACGACCCTGCCTGCAGATAAGCCCTGTAGGTGGGCATTACTTCAATGATTCACTCACCTATACACAAAATGTTGAACACAAATCCATTCTGCACACTTTTATTTACCAACTGATCAGGAAGACTGTCGAAACCGACATGACCTGACAGCTTCAAAGTGCGTAAGACAGGCTCCATCTAAAACAAAACAAAAAAGTATTTACGCCTGACTGTTCGACAGAAAAGTCCCGGAAGTTACACATGAATTTAACCTGTTCCAATGAATGCATTGTTTAAAAACAAACCAACATTAGCTATTAAGGAATGTTATAGCAGTGTATTTCTTTAACTGATATAGAACCACTTTCCCAATACAAATTCGGTTTGTGGAGCAACGCCCTAGGACCTAGATAGCAAAAGTTGATGAATATTACATGTACGCCGAAAATTATAACTACACTAGACGTATTAATACAGAATACAATGTCAAGGGCACTACTTTTAAACACTAAAACACAAGTAAAATATGAATTTTCACTCACTTTAGGCAACTCAACATCAATCGCGGCCATGATTACTTTTTGACTGATCAGTTGACATGAAGTTAAACACGTTTTGTCTTAATTGCGAGCTCATATGTTTGTACTTCAAGCTACAAAGTTGCCAACCTTAAATCATAAGGATATTGTATATTTTTGAGATAAAGTGCTTTTTCTTAAAAATACTATAATAAAAATTATAAATAAATATAACTTTAGTTTAAATACTTTTTGATAATACCTCGGTTTTTTTCTATGTTATTAATTCATAAAAAGACTTATAATTGATTAGTAAGCGGAGTATTCTGCATGTTGGCCACCTTGTGGTGACGCTTAAATCTATTGCCATTATATTGAGGCTCTTCCCTATTTAAGGGAATATTATAAGCTACACTATCAATGTCTTAAGAAAACGTTACAAAATAATAGTACTATTTTTTATAAATATACCATTATGTTTGTTGACTATTTACAACCACAAATCAAATTAGTTATATTTGAAAGACAAACATCATAATTTTCTTTCTGTATCTTATTTGTGCAAACGTCTCAAAATATAATATATATATTTATGATACGAAGTGAACAGGACGGTCAGGACGCTCACCAGGACGGTAAGTGATAAGCCTGACCATGACAGAGTGGCATTGAAGGAGACCAACAACTAATAAACAGTTATTATTATCCATCAATGCCGAACTGCCCCCGTTGACCAAAACACCAGATGTAAGGTATCTTATACCTGGTAATTTAACTAGCTACAGTGCCTTCTTCCCGAAACACAAAAGTGCATAGCACTTTTATTTGACGGGACGATATCTAGCACTGCGGTGGTACCTACCTAGACGACTCAATATCAAGTCTATCACCAAGTACCAATTATTAGTATTATAATTTTATATAAAAATGGTTGAGTCTGAAACACTGAAATTGACATTGAGAGACTTATTATGCAATTTGAGTGCGGAAGTTGTGCGTCCTAACTTACTTGAAATATAAAAATATTTTGTGAATGCATATGGAAAGTATGAGCAGTCTGATATTTAATTAAAGCAAATACTTTAGTTACACGTAAATATAAAATACATTTTTGAGAACGTTTTATCAGCCCTATACCTTGTGATGGTGTGGTGGCATGATTCATCATCAGCCTTTATGGCCTCTAAGGGCTCAATTCTAGAAGCAACTGTATTATTAATATCTGAGCAGCAAAACACTATGTTTTAATTACCTATTTAGATTATGAAACCAAAACAATGTGTATAACGTCATAATTAGGTTAATGGTAAACCAAACATTAACTTGAAGAAAGTGTCAACGAAATAGGAGTCGCGTTATAACTTCCATGCCTTAAAAATTTACCCATACGTGTTTCATTGATCGGGTAAATTGTGAAATATTTTACTATGGTAACATCGGTTTATTCCAAAATGGCAGAATGCTGCTTTGGTGTGTTATCATGTGAGCTCGAAAAATAATGTTTTCTTGAATATTAGTATCGTGAGTGATTATAAATTGTGTGTTAGTGAATTGTGACAAAAAAAACCATGGCGGATTTAAAATCCCCACCGTTTAGTGACATCAAGAGACCTGAGGAGGTTGTGAGGATGACGACGANTGTGCTGCTTAAGCATTTCTATATAAACAATGTAATATTTATTTTATTTTCATTTGTGGTCTCGCGCGCAATAGATGAGCACTACTCGCGAAGTTAAACATATTTTTCAAAGCAAAACAATGTCGGAAGTAAAAAAGAAGAGACGGCAATACTGTGCGGAATATATTAAATTCGGATTTATTGAAAATCCCACAAACCCATCGTCGCCTTTGTGTCTCTATGTCTAGAAACTACGAATGAAGCAATGAAGCCTTCAAGGCTGCAAGATCATTTAAATAAAATGCATCCAGATAAGAAAGACAAGCATGTAGCATATTTTCAAGACCTAGAGAAGAAGCATAATACACAGCCAAGTGTAGCAAAACTATTTTCGGCGGCTTCTAAGCAAAATGACGACGGACTTCGAGCTTCGTACAATATCTCTATGTTAATTCCTCAAAAAGGCAAACCACATAACATCGGAGAAGAGTTAATATTGCCAGCAATAAATGAACTAATAACTACTGTGCTTCATAAACCGGCCGCAGATATTATCCGAAAAATTCCTTTGAGTAATAATTCTGTGCAAAGACGAATTGATGAAATGGCTGAAAACATTGAAGAATCATTATGCGATCACCTGAGGACAAGTCAATTCTCAATTCAGCTCGATGAATCCACTTTACCAACTAATGAAGCATTGTTGTTGTCTTACGTGAGGTTTATTAAAGATGAGAAAATATGTGAAGAACTATTATTTGCTAGAAATTTGCTTTGCTTTGAAAAATATTATTTCAGTTGCTACGGATGGCGCTCCGGTTATGACAGGGTGCCATAAAGGCTTCATAGCGTACTTAAAAAATAAAATTCCAGATGTCCTTGGTGTACATTGGGTTATTCATAGACAACATTTAGTTGTTAGAAACTTAAGTGAAAAACTATTTCAATCAATGCAATATGTCATCAAAGCAGTTAATAAAATCCGCAACAGCTCTTTGGAATCAATAAATCTATCAAGATTATTTCATCAGCTTTGTGTTACTAATGACGAGGATTTCAACCGTTTATTGTTTCATACTGAAGTTCGTTGGCTATCAAGAGGCAATTGTCTGACTCGATTTTACAACCTGTTACAGAGTTCTTGGAAACTAAAGATACAGAATTGCACGACAAGCTCATAACATCAAAAAATGATATAGCTTACATGACAGACCTGTATAAATTGTTCAACGACATGAATCTCCAACTGCAAGGCGATAAACTAAATTTAATTAAAACAGTAACGTCGTTGCTGCTTTCGCAGCAAAACTGCTTCTACACAAAAAGAATCTGGGCAGACGTGAGTTTCACAATTTCCCAAATTTATCAGTATTATGCAGTAACGACGAATTGTTTGCCTACTACCAACATTTGGAAAACCTCCACATTGACTTCACCGAACGATACCAGAACATTTTGAACTTGGAAATACCAGACTGGGTGTTGGATCCGTTTTCAAATGTCACCTCAGCTGGAAGAAGAACTTATAGAATTGACAACAAACGAGGAAATAAAAATCAAGTTCAAAAATGGTTACCAAGAATTTTGGCTACAAAAACCGATCCCGCAATTGTACCCTGGATTGTGGTCAATCGTTCAACGATTCTTGATAGCATTCCCATCGTCATATTTGTGTGAACGTGGATTTAGTGCTGTGACAACACTGTTACTAACAAGCGAAATAGTTTGCTTGTTACCGAACGTGGCGACTTGCGACTGTTCTTGAGTAAATTGGAACCTGATATCAACAAACTTATTAAACAGCATCAGATTCATCCTTCACATTAGTTTTTATATAAGGATTGATTATTTTAGTTATATTTTTATTAAAAGATACTCTGTTTTAATATTATAAAGTTGCGTTTCAATAATCATTCTTATTGGCAGGTGGAGCCCGTAAGAGTTAACTTGAGACCTCAAGCGCCGTTGTATGTTACCTACTGCGCTCAGGTTTCAAGTTGCGGGTTATAGTAAAAGTTTCGTTTAGAATTCTCCGTTATATACATAATATACATATAAGGTCACAATAATTAATTCAATTTGAAGTTATAGTGGTTTTTAAATAGTTGAACAAATGGGGGCGCTAAAAAAATAAGTATTCTCAAAGTGGGCATTAGACAAAATAAGTTTGGGAGCCACTGATCTACATGGACCCACCAACAGATCTGTTGTGGCTTGTGAAAGCGGCTGAAAAAGCCAAAGCATGCAAATATAGGGTTCTGGGCTCCGAATATGATTTTGTTCCATTCGGTGCCGAGACCCTTGGTCCGTGGGGTCCTAGTGCTTTGAGGCTTTTCAAGGAAATTTCGAAAAGGTTAGTCGACATTACAGGTGACCGAAGATCTGGCAGCTACCTTGGAGAAAGACAAACAAGTCAATACAAGGAAAGTCTGGCAATCAAAAGGGTAACGCTACCAGTATTTTCGGAACCTTGCCGAAAAGAACTTCTTTTAATTATTTTTTAGTTTTTATTTTATTTTTTAAGTGTTTAGGGAGTAATATATTTTAGTTAAATTTTAAGTATGTACTTACTTAAGTAGCATGATAAGTAAAATTTATTAATATGCTCGAATTAAAACGCACAAAAGTCAAATCAAAATAATAGTGCTCAAAGAAATAAATATTTGAGTTTATTTTTATTTATGTCTATGTACCATACGTTATGATAGGTTAAACTTACAGCTACAAAGTTACTTTTAGAACACTAATTATGAAAAATTATATTCATACCTTTCATCACAGTTGGCCTGTGTGTTTTGGCAGAATGCTCTGTGGTGGATTCAACGATTACCTGGGAAAAAACATATATATATATGATATATTTAGTATGAGGAACATCGTATTGATGAAAACATTGACGTGTCCATACTTGAAAATATTTACCTCATGTGCTTCTTTTTGTTCCCAGGACCGTGATTTAAAATCTTCAGGATAGAAATGTGCTATTACTTCTTCGACCGAAGAATGTTTCAATTCAACCATTTTTAAGAATGCGCGAAAACCAACCTTCGCAGCTATAATATCCTCATCATGAGCAGTTTCTTCCGTGAGTACTTCTGTTATAAGAGCGCCATGGCCCTGTCGCTCTACTAGTTGAACAAGAGCTGATTGCGATTGGGGTATTCTTAAAGCTGGGAAGTATTCTGAATCATATAACCCTTCAATTACATCTGTTGTAACTCCCGGCGAAGCATGTAACCTATTTTAGCTAATTCTCGCAGAGGTGATTCGCCTGGACCGAATTCTTTCGCATTTATGACTTCAAGAAGTTCGTTAATTTCGGCAACAACACGTGAATCCGTTTCTACCATTTTGATGATACCTTTTTCTTTGACATATGAACTGTTCTCTAATAATTCTACAGATTCTTCTTTTGTTGTTGTGATGAAACTAAGTAATCATGGGTGTAATTATAGGCTCCACTTTATGAGATGTAGGTATAACTTTGACTTTTTTATCAACTTTTTTGTACGATGCTGTGTCAGTTGTCTCAACATAGTCAGCTTTACTGATCACTACTTCAGCTTTTTGTTTAACGACGTGCTCAACTAGTGGAACTGATTCGTCAATCGGTTGCATTTCTGTTACAGTAGATGGTTCTTGTTTCCTCATTTCATCATCTTGAAGTGTAACCTTTTCTTTTTTGGACTTTACTTTTACCTGTTTTGCAGTTTGCTTTTTTATCTTTTCCCCTTTATCGAGTATTTGCAACTTTGCTTTTGTTATAGCCATACCTATGTCGCTAACTGCTTTACACATGTAGATCCCTTCCAAATCCTTTACTGCTTTCTTTACAGTGCATGTAGTTCGGTTGTCTAAATTTTCTATAGAAAACCGTTCGTCAGTCCGTATTACCTTGTCATCCTTATACCATAATATTTCTGTAAAAAAGAATAATAAAAATGTTAAGGCACATTTTACTGATTATTAGGAAAAAAGTTAAATAATAGTAATAATTGACATTGCTGCCGTGTATCATCATCATCATCAGCCTACAACCCTCCAATACAGGGCCTTGTCTTCCCACCTACCTAAGCCCAATGCGGATTGCTATACGTTTGTGAACTATCACCAATATATATCAATCCTCATTGGGCCCGAGTGATCACTAATCATGGTGATTATTGTGGCCATAAAATAGTAGCCGGGGTCGAAGGTTTAACTTACCTTCCGAAGCACATCGCATAAGGTGACTTTATGCGGCCTCCCCGGGGATTAAAATATGTGCCACATAATACATATGTGAAGCCACAAAAAGTGCAATTTTTTGTAATAAAAAAATCATACTTTAATTTTACTCTATATAACTGAATGAAGTCGGAAGTAATAGTCGATTGCTGAGCTTTTGTGAGAACATTTTCTCATTATTGTATTTATTTGACTGTTATGACTGGATTTTTTCAAAGTATATTTGTCCTAAATGATATGACTATGAATAAATAAACCAAAAATAATAATAATAAATCTTTATTTGATAATATTTTACATGAAAGAAAGAAAGAAAAAAATCTTTATTCAAATAAATCTGTTACAGATACTTTTGAATCGTCAATTGTTATTATTATCATATTTTTTGTGACTCTACCACCGGTTCGGAATAAGTAGGATCTTCGAGAAGAGCCGGCAAGAAACTCGAGATGTATAAATAATGATCTCTGAGACCTGTGTTAGTTTACACTGTGCTACAGGCCCAGTCTTCCCAAAATTTTGAAAACATATTTATATTATCACATAAGGATTTAGAATAAACATATTTACATCCATTTGTATGTATGTTTATATGAAACATTGAATTTTTATATTTATTACAGTGAAATTATTATATATATAAACGTTTGGTGTATGCAAGTGTGTGTTAATTCATTTATTTGCGTAATTGTGTGAGTGCGTGTGCATGTATGTGTTCGCGGGATTGTTTTTAAGATAAGATAAAAATACTTTATTGCACATAAAAAAATACACAAAAACATCAGATAACAGAAGAAAAAAGAAACAAGTACAACATCGGCGGCCTTATTGCTTAGGTAGCAATTTCCTCCAGGCAACCTTTGGATGAAAGAACAATGCGTAATGGTAAGCGGGCTAGTGCAAAACGAGTAAAAACGGTAATCTAAATAACTACATAATTATAACATAAAAGTACATATACTAAGTACACACTAATACATAAATAATTATAGAATAAACTAATAAATAATATGTAATAAACTAATAATAATGTTTTGTGTATGTAGTTATGTATGTGTGCGTAAATGTGTATTGTGTTAGCCCTATATATTGTTAATATAGCCTAATGAATAGGCCTTCAATTGCATCATAGTCAAGTTGATTATTTTTTAATGTAAGCAACTTTTTAAGTTTAAAAAGTTACTTACATTAAAAAAATAATCAAGTTGTTAAGATTATTGACGATATTTATATTGTTAAAAAGTTTATTTGTAAATAATTGGTGAACAGTAATCATAGCTTTTTCGCGCAAAAGTTGTGTTTACTTTTGGTAGTGGCAGCTTAACTATTCTCTTGTTACAGTAGGAAGCAGGGGACCTTTAAAGCGGTGATATCTACGCAAGCATCGATATAAATAACTTCCTAACAGTGTATTGAACGTTTACATTAGGTACCTGGAGTTGGATTTCCGCTATAGACGGCTTCAAAGATAACAGTTTCATTTTCGTGAACACGTTCTCCTAAAATGTCCTTCACAAATGTTGGGACGGATTGGCTTGCTAAAATAAAAGAAGTATATTATGTATTAATCAGCATTAATCAGCTTCTTCTATACCATTTGAAAAAATAATGCCTGTTCATAAAACCGCTTAACATATCGCACCTTTCGTACTATAGGGGCACATCTCAAAAAATAGCGTCTTTGAGTTTTACTTATAAATGGGCCCAAAATCAACACATCTACATAACGCTCTTGATAGAAAGTGTCAGATCGTGCAATAAAGCCGCGAAAACTTAGTTTATGCCTTTTTCATATTTCCGAATAAAGACTGTCATTTTAATAATGCTGGGATAAACTAAATATGCGATAAGTAATTCATAACTAACGGACATACTCTTATAATATTCTATTATTTTGCAATTAATGTTATAATTTGTTTATGACTGATTTTGTGAGAACAGAAGCGCTCAAGAATCTTCAAACGCGTTCTCCCAAGAATCATGTTTTTCAAATTGTGCTATAATATGAAAGGTGCGATATATTTTTTCCAAACACTAAAATTTTGCCGACTGATTTCTTTTCTTGACCTTAAAGGGTCGCCTGTCCAACTTGCGAAGGGACGAGCTGGAGCTAAGTAACTCTAGCGACTATATCCGCCAATAGTAAGCCTAATATCTCTTCCTTAACATTCGTTCATATATATAAACCGCAAGCATCGCTCGCCTTTTTACTTAATGTACATACATAACAAATTTAAATAATATTTACCTTTTAAAGCAGCTTGCAATTCTTCCATATGCGTAACCCATTCCGGTTTTCTATATTCTTTAGTACCGATGATACCTGGTGTACAATTAATTTAATTTATTAATTATTATTACACATCAATTGACGGTTAAAATTATAACGCTTTACACTAATTGTATTAATAGGTCTAAACTTTGATGTTTGGTAACGAATCTATTCTCGGAAAAAGATCTACTTTCCTTTTTTAAGAAAAACAGCGTTTAGAAAATAACACTTGTAATGATTGACAATTATTCTTAAGAGTTATAAAGGCTGCTAATAAATTGTCACGGTGAAATATAAAAAAAATCGATAAGGAAGAGTTTAAAACAACTAATATACAATTCATATATAGAATTCTAAATAAGTAACTTATTTTGACGTGGTGTTTAATTTGTGATCTGTTTACATGGGTGAGTATACCACCCATAGTACACCTGGGCCACAATTCCACTATTTAACTTGCGAATTATTATGGTAATGGTTTAAAATGGTAAATATATAGTAAAAAAATTGTAATGCTGTAACCATACAAATCTTATCGTAACACAGAGCAAATGAGTGCAAAATTTTAATCCTAAGACACATACGATCTTCTATATCGCGTGCAAAGTAATCGACTCAAGCCTCAAGTGCGCATAAAAAGTGATATAACTAAAAAATGACTTATATTTACCTCTATATATGTTTTACATAATTAAAGCCTAGTAATTAGGCTTTCAAATGGTAGCATAATATCAGTAATTTAAATAACATTGTACTTAGAATGCAACTGAACGCAACCTCCCGTAAACTGCTCTGCGCTCTATTCACAACTGCGCGACACAACCCCCTATAAAACCCCCTGTAATCGTTTTTTTCTTATCAGTCGCTCATTAGACGTTGACCTGGACACATCTCTGCAAATTAAAGCCGTCATTTGAAGAAAATTATGGATACAACACCTGAAGAAGCCGCTCAAGTCGTTGCCCTGTTGCAAGAAGGGTTGAACCAGCGAGAAGTCGCTCGTCGTTTGAATATGAGTCAGTCCGCTGTCTCGAGAGTATACAGAAGGTTTCAAGAGACTGGTGCCTTCACTCGGAGGCCTAATACCAGCCGACGCCGGTGCACCTCGGAGCGTGACGACCGGTTTTGGTCTCGACCTCTCTCCGAAATCCCTACCGGCGTAGATGTGCGCAGCAGGAGCTACGTCAAGTTCGCGGGTGACTGTCAGTCAGTGGACAGTTAGAAGAAGGTTGAAAGAAGCTAACCTTACTCCGAAAAGACCCGCTACAGGCCCGAAGTTGACCACAGCTCATCGTCAAGCACGCCTTCACTTTGCTCGAGAACATTTGGATTGGAGCATAGAGCAATGGCAGTCAGTCCTGTTCACAGATGAGACGAGGATGTGTCTCCATGGCAGCGACAGGAGAGGTCGGTATACCGTCGTCCCGGTGAACGGTTTTCACAGTGCTGCTTTGTGGAAACCGTTGCATATGGTGGCGGATCTTGCATGATGTGGGCTGGAATTTCCTTAGAAGGCAAAACGGACCTTGTTTTCGTTCCTGGGGGAGGCCGGGGAGAGGTCTGACCAGTGATCGTTACATTGAAAATGTTCTACTGGATCAAGTTGTCCCTTATCAAGGCTTTATTGGGGAAAATTTCATCTTGATGCATGACAATGCCCGATGTCACACTGCTCGGGCCACACGTGATTTCCTGAACGAAGTTGGAATTCACACTATGCATTGGCCAGCGCTCAGCCCCGATTTAAATCCCATTGAGCACATATGGGACGAGCTCAAAAGGAAAGTTAGAGCGAGGAATCCAGCTCCGACAAACATCAATGAGCTCAAGACTGCGTTGGTAGAAGAGTGGGGTCGAATACCACAATCATCCATTAAAAAGTTGATAAGGTCGATGAAGAATCGCATGAGAGCAGTGATCAGAGCTAGAGGAGGGAATACCAAATATTGACACGAATATTTTTTTATCTTACGCACATTTTGTTTCATTTAAACACAATAACCCCATACTGTGAAATTGTATGAATTTTCAACATTTTTTACATTATCATTAGCATTAACCTTTTTTACTAAACTACTGAATCGATTTTCATGCAACTTACACCATTTTAAAGCTCAATTACTAGGCTTTAATTATGTAAAACATTATATAGAGGTATAATAAGGCATTTTTTAGTTATATCACTTGTTATGCGTACTTGAGGCTTGAGTCGATTTACTTGCACGCGAGTGTATATAGAACTTCGTAAAGAAATTTCAATGACAAATTGAAAACCTACTGTCTGTCTTTTCTTCCCGCTATATTTATCGTACCTACATATTATAATTTATTGCTTAAGTTTTTTCACGTATATACATATACATACCGCCTTTTCCAATCCGGGTGATGATGTAGCATAAAAGAATCAAAACATAATTCGTTAATTGGGTTTGTTTAATATCATAAAAGTTTGAATGTTTTTATGAGATCTTCAGAAATAGGTAGATGGCTCGTAACTCGGAAGGAGCGACATGTGTGTTGCCACCTAATATAATTAGGAGGAAAAAAGCTCGGACAAAGCGTCTTCCTCGTGGTGAGGTCGTATTTTTTTATGTTACGAAGAGAACAGGACGGTCATCGTGCTCACCTGATGGAAAGTTATTCGCCTGTCCATGACAGAGCGGCATTGAAGAAGACCAACAACTGATAAACAGTTATTCTCCATAATGCCGCACTGCGCCCGACGTCCGAGACAACAGATGTTAGGTCTCTTATACCCGGTAATTTCGTATTAATCGTATCACTCCGGTTAAGTCTGTCCATTTGTGCCGAAGCATGGTACTCCCACACAAACAACACGCCATCATCAGATTATTAAACGTCCCCAGCGAGGGGCACGAGCCTACCCGTATAGGGTGATTAGGCCTTAGTCGTCCACGTGTGCCCAGTGCGGGTTGGCTGAGTTCACGCACAACCTTTAAATCTCTTCGCAGGCGTGCGCAGGTTTTCTCACGATGTTTTCTTTCACCGTAAGAGCGTCCGATAATGTACATTTCGAAAATCCGAAAACACATTGTACGTGGCGGGATTTGGACCTGCGCCCTTCCGGTCGGAAGGCAAGACCACACCATTGAGTCACCGACGCTCTAAAACAAACAACACTACGTAGGTTAGGAATTAATAAACATATATGACGTACCCAGTCGGGTCTCAGTGCCGCGATGAACTCCTCCCAGTCGATGAGGCCACCTCCGTTCCTGTCGAACAGGTCAGCCACGGCGCCCATCTCCAGCCGGACGTGTCAAACTCTGTTCGGAAAATATTCAAATTAAATAATAAGCCTATAACGGCCCTCTACAGTGTAGTAGTAGGTAACTATAGAGTTAAATATATATTTGACGACCCATTTGGCGGTTGAGAGATCGGCTGCAACACCAAGGGTTCCGGGTTCGATCCCCGGGCAGTACAAACATTTGTGTGCATGAACATGTCTGTTTGTAATGGTCTGGGTGTTTTCTGTATTTACGAAAAATACAGGCTTCACACTTAACTTGGGGCTAGATGGCGCTGTGTGAATGTCAGTGGATATTTATTCCTTATTTATTTATATTTATTACATCTAACAATAATTAGGTATCTATCTATTATAAAAGAAAGTTAAGTTAGTTAGCTTAACCGAGTTGGTAGAAAATGGTAGTTAGCACTAACCAGTACACGGTCATCGAATACTTTTATACCGTACATGCGGGACGTGACTTAAGCTACGGTATAAAAAAATCCAAAATTTGCTCCTCAATTACAAGAAATCTAATACAAAACAAAGTTCACCATCAGTTAATACGTACATACAAAACAAAACACTCACTCGTATTGATAATTCCGTCAATGAACTCGTTCCTCGGTATCAGTCCGTTGTGTCCTTGTCCATCTTTCTGAACAGGTCCGTCAACCTGGACTTCTGTGGTTCATGAACTTGAGGAACCGCTTCCTCCAGTCGTCCCAGCTGAAGTTGGACACGCGCTGCAACTCCTTGAGGTGGGCGAGGCGTTCGTGGAGTCGCCTCTGGCGTTCCCAGGCTAACAGCCACACGGTACGCCATTTGTCCCATAGTTGCTTGACGCGAGGCGAGCGGAATTCCGGCTCTGCGCCTTTGCTGTTGAACCAGGTGAACGTTAGAACCCATAAATCTATGATGCTAAGACATGTGACAATCATTTCAGTTCGATTTCAATAGGGAATATCGCAAGCAGTATATCGTATACAAATAATCTGTAACGCTTCTTCTTCTTCAAATTGAAACTGAAAAAAATGTATGTCAATTGATCTGTCTATCAACATACCTAGTCTTTTTAAATTTATGCGAATATCTTAAGTCATTGACTTTTTTTAGGTGTTTTATGTCATTCGTATACTGTGAGCGATATTATTTGATATGTGGAATTTTTAAGGATCTAAAATGTATTGGTGACTTTGGTTTATGTCAATTTCGCACTGCTTGATATAAGACGATGACATTTGGTTCATATGTCACTTGTCCGAGCCCCCTAGTATAAAATTGAATAAAAAAGTTATAAATCTTCTAAATATTACCCTGTAATCTTTTATTAATATAATTAATATTGATAATATTCCAAAGGCTTATTTCAATCGGTTGAGCAACTTTATTAAGAATTTATTAAAAATAGCAATGTAAAAAAGTATCCACTACAAAAGAACAGACAAAAATATGATTAAATACGCACTACTGCTAAATTGAAGTTAAATGGAAGAAATATAAAAATTAATTACTTAGATATTTATTCGATACCGTATCTAGCAAGTACTTCCATGCTGAATTAAAATTACCTTAGTATTAAAAACAATAATCTTATTAGCACAAAAAAATAGGTACACTAAAAAAGTAAAACTCTTAGCATGAACTCACAACACCCTCATGAACAATGCAACTCACACAAGCATGGCAGCATGTTTGATAACAACATTTACAAATGTAGGTACACACATCCCTTGAAGCGCAATTTATTTAATAGAAGCTTTATAATTAGCCCAATTCCGATACAGTCATGATTTCCTGATGATAAAAACTGTTTTTTTTTTCAATAAAATCTGTGTTTTTAAATGTTAACTTAGGTTATATTTGACAAACCGTTTGGTATAATTGGCATAATCACAGTAAACAATTTAATGGTTGAGATGTCGGCTCACCAAGGGTTCCGGGTCCGATCGGTCTATGTATGTCTGTTTGTGTTGGTCTGGGTGTTCCATGTATAATATGTGTTAACGCCTAGGTGTTTCCCAATGGCAATACTCAAGTAATGAATCATTGCGCATCGCGGTTCCTCAGAAAACTTTTGTAAACCCATCGCTCAGCCATTACTCCTTTGGGCAGCGTCTCGCTAACATCAAAAAATTGTAAACTATATTATTTCAATACACAAGTCAAAGTTATTTGAGTTTATTATTTCTATAATAAATTCCATCGCGTCCTGAAGGCGTGAACATTGGCGACCGTGACAGGACACTGCAATCAAGGATATTCTGGAAGAAAGCCGAGTACCTACGTCTGGAAGTTGTCGAGCAGTGAGGCATCATTAAAAGCAACACATCGCAGCTGAAAACCAGATAAGTGCCCTGGTTATTCCTTCCAAACCTTGTTTCCGCTATCCTAAATATTGCAATTCCTTTTAAAATCCATAATTTATCCATATTTAGTGTAGCTTGGACTTGTGCAAATGTTATCTACCCACTTTTGAAAATAAAAAATATTATCGTGATTGATTTAGCTCTTAAATAGTTCAACTACATCAATTCCCATCGTCAATCAGACAACCAAGTGATTGTAAAGAAATATAATAGATTTGCCGAACATTTCAGTTGTGCGGACCGCGACCTTCTTCTTCTTCTGCGCGTCCAGTACCGGGCTTGCATATTCGATACTAGCTGCTTCTGGCTGACTTCGCTGGGGCCGTGGGTCTGCCCGCTGGGATGAGGAGCGTCAGATACGTATTTTTGTTTAATTTATGTTAATTTTACGCCTGCCTATACTGATTGCCTTGTGATTGAAATTTTTTTTACCTAAAGTAGATTTAAATAGAATATTATTACAAATCGGTGCATAATGCCTAATTCCGAGGTTTCTTTTAAAGATTTAGTGACAAAACGCAGCTCCATTAAGGGTCAAATTACCAAATTTCGAAATTACTTGGATAAAATCACAGGGCAATCACAGCTGACGACCATCGAACTTGCCGAGTTGTCCTTACGGCTCGGCAGGTTTGAGGGCCAGTCGGTTAAATATGACGAGTTGCAAACTCAGATTGAACTATATGACAGTGAGAATATAGATGTGCAAGTTGACGAAAGGGAAAGAGTTGAGCAAGAGTTTATCATATGCATTGCTACAGCAAGGAATATTTTAGATGAACAAAATGAGTTAAAGACCATGGACCAAAAGAGGCGTGAGTCTTTGTTTCATGAAAGTATTGGCAGTTTTGATCATTCGAATATTCGGCTACCTAAAATAGAGATTAAAAAATTTGACGGATCATTTTTTCGTTGGTTGGAATTTCGAGATATTTATACTAACTTAATACACAACAATGAACGTATTTCTTGCATTCAAAAGTTTCATTACTTGGTTTCTTATTTGGAGGGTGATGCGGCTCGTGTTATTTCAAACATAGAATTGTCATCTGCTAATTATGATGTTGCCTGGCAGTTACTTTTTGACCGGTATAATAACATTAGGCTGTTAATCAATTACCATCTTAAGTCATTATTTAGCATACAGCCATTGACGCGTGAGAGTGAAAGTTCCTTACGTTATTTGGTGGACCACATCACAAAGAACCTTCGCGCTTTGGCCAATTTAGGACAACCTACTGAGCATTGGGACACCTTAATTATTTTTCTTATTTCTTCTAAGCTTGACATCCATACAATTGCAAGGTGGGAAGAGCTACGAAGTGGCTTAGGCGATACCCCAAGCTTAGAACAGTTCAAAGGGTTCTTAATTGATAGGGCTCATATTCTTAACTCCACAAGTGGGCATAACTACAACCCCACTCAGATAACACCACAACGTCCTTCTCACTCTCAACAACGCCGAAAAGAAAACGCACAATTTCATACCAAATCATATGTCATATCAAAACATAACAAAGACAATATAATTTTATATCAATGTATTATATGTGGGAAAAATCATAAAATATACGACTGTCCAACATTCAAATCTAAATCCATAGAGGTAAACTAGCGGACGTTTCTAAACATAATCTGTGTTCAAATTGTTTACGGCAAGGTCACCCACTCAGCAAGTGTCGATTCGGACCCTGTAAGCAATGTAAAAGACATCATAATATTTTGCTACATTCATTTGAGACTCCCAAAGAAGACGATTCCCAGATTATGGTAAATTCTACAATAACTAATATTTCAATGGAAGGCCCTAAGCATGTTATACTGTCTACTGCCTTAATTCAGGTCAGTAACCCAATAACTAAAAGGCAGCAACGGTTCGTGCCTTATTGGATTCCGGCAGTCAATCTTCATTCATTTCGCATCGATTATATAGCAAATTAATGCTTAAATCAACCCCTACAAGAATGGATGTCATCGGCATCGGTAATAACACGAATCATAAAATAAATAAGTGTTGTGTTGTCGAGCTTAAATCTTGTAATAATAACTATCAAGTGAAATTAAATTGCTTTGTTCTAAGTGAACTCACCGGAGATCTTCCCACAATCCCTCTTGATATGAAGCAGTTGGGTTTGCCTGCAGGTGTACTACTAGCGGATCCAACGTTCCATGAACCAGGCCCAATTGACCTGTTAATAGGTGCAGATCTATTTTGGGATATTTTGTCATCTGAGCGAGAAGGATTAGGAATAAACAAACCATTACTTCAAAATACTAAGTTCGGTTGGGTCATCGCAGGCCCTATTTACTTACCTGATGATAATGATGGGGCTCATTGTAATACTGTTATTGTGTCAGCAAATAATTCGAAATTGAAACCCAAAATAGATACGTTACTTACGAAATTTTGGGAATTAGAAGATGTACCAAATAAAATAACATTAAGTGAAAATGATTTAGCATGTGAAAATAATTTTAGAAATAATACAAAGCGCTTAGATTCAGGACGTTTTTGTGTCAAACTACCATTAAAAGACTCACCAGACTGTCTTGGTGATTCCTATACACTTGCTAAAAAACGGTTTTTAAATTTAGAAAAGCGCTTCCGATCAAATCCTTCTCTAAAACAAAAATATACCGAATTCATGACTGAATATAAAACCCTTGGTCACTTATCAGAATCTAATAAAATTACAAATCCTTCATATTTTCTTTGTCATCATGCAGTTTTCAAAATGACCAGTGAATCAACAAAATTGAGGGTCGTATTTGATGGCTCTGCACCTTCTTCCTCAGGTTTTTCTATCAATGACCTGCAAATGGTAGGCCCTAATGTCCAGGATTCTCTTTTCTCCATATTGATTCGTGCGCGACAGTACAAATACCTACTTACTGGTGACATTGAAAAAATGTACCGCCAGATAGAGGTAAATCCTGAAGACAGAAACTTGCAATTAATCTTATGGAGAGAAGATGAGTCCTTGCCTATCAAAACATACCAACTTAATACTGTCACTTACGGAACAGCAAGTGCCAGCTATTTGAGTACACGTTGCCTTAAGCAGATCGGAGAGGAGTGTGATGATGATTTCATCAAAACTATAATACAAAGGGACTTTTACGTTGATGACCTTATCACTGGATCCAATGATAAAGAACAATTAAAATACATACAGAATTCGGTCGCGAATGAACTGAGTAAAGGATGCTTTAAATTAAGAAAATATAAAACCAATTTGCCTTCAATTTTCAATTCTGTTCCATTTCACAAGCAGGAAAATCTCACCATCAGTGAGTCTTCAAATACTCTTGGTCTCGGATGGAATCCAAACTCTGATCAACTGCACTTTCCAATAGGCGAAGAATCAGCTTCTTCTCGAAACGCTGCTATTACTAAAAGGTTTATTATGTCAAGTGCTTTCAAATTGTTTGATCCCTTAGGTTTGTTAAGCCCTTACATTATGCAGGCAAAGCTGATACTCAAGATGTTATGGCTCAAAGGGATTGATTGGGATGAACCTGTACCCTCGGACATCAATAGAGCTTGGGTGGAGTTCTCCCAGGGTTTATGTGTTATAGCTACTATTCGGGTGCATCGACCAGTACTCGGTGATGCGCCACTCCTTACTGAAATTCATACTTTCAGTGATGCTTCGTTCTCCGGGTATGGTGCTTGTATCTACGCGAGAACTATAAGTTCCTCTGGCAAGGTTACCGTACGACTTTTGTGCTCAAAGTCCAAGGTGTCTCCAACAAAGCCTACCACAATACCTCGACTTGAGCTCTCAGGAGCACTCCTTGCAGCCAGGCTTTCTAAAACAGTCGTGGAGTCTATTAGGCTAATTCCTGACCACATTTATTATTGGTGTGACTCTAGTGTCGTCTTGGGTTGGCTTAAGGGTGATCCATCAAAACTAAAGGTCTTTGTGGCAAATAGAGTAACGGAAATTCAGGAATCGACCCAGCCATCTGCTTGGCGGTACGTGCCTACCAGTGAAAATCCAGCTGATCTCATATCGCGAGGTACTGATGCTAGTTCTTTAAGAGATTCAGGTTTGTGGTGGTATGGTCCTGAATTCTTATTGAAGGACAAGGCTGAATGGCCAACTCTCAAATTAAAAAAAATTGACGATTTGCCTGAAATAAAAACAACAGCTACAGCAACCGTTCTAGTGCCAGTTATAGACTTCCAACGCTTTTCCAATTTTACTAGACTGCAAAGGTCGATGGCGTATGTAAGACGATTTCTGCATAACATTAAACCTCGTAATCAAAGGGTTACTGGCAGCCTATCAGCTGATGAATTATATGACTCATACAAAACTTTATGCCTGTTGGCTCAGCTAGAGTGTTTACCGCTAGAACATAAATTGTTAACTGAGAAGAAGTTACTTAATTCAAAATCCAAGATTTTGTGCTTGGCACCATTCATTGGCAAGGATGGATTAGTGCGCGTGGGTGGTCGTATAAATAATTCTGACTGTTCGTATGACCAACGACATCCTATACTCTTGGATTCTTCCCATCCATTATGCAAATTGATCTTTCACCAGGAACATATTAATAACTTGCATGCCGGGCCACAGCTTCTTTTGGCTACGGTGAGGCAAAGAATTTGGCCAATCAAGGGCAGACTTGCTGCTCGACGTACCGTGCGTTCTTGCGTGCGCTGTAGACGAATACAGGGAAAAGCTCTTCATCCCAAAATGGGTGATCTGCCGACGAGCCGCATTACTGCCGACCATCCTTTTAAGTCTGTAGGTATTGATATGGCAGGGCCGTTTTATATTGCATCGCGAAAGGGCCGCGGTGCGAAGTTATCCAAATGTTACTTATGTTTATTTATATGCTTCAGGTATAAATGCATTCACTTGGAAGCAGTCTCAGACCTATCCAAAAATGCCTTTTTAATGACCCTTCGCAGATTTGTTTCTCGACGAGGTCGACCAACGGAAATATTTTCTGACAACGGCCGAAATTTCGTAGGAGCAGCTAAAGAGATAAATTCATTTATAAGTCAGCAAAATGATGCGCTTTCTGAGTTTGCGGCCCAGGAAGGCGTAAAATTCATATTTACGCCATCTTACGCTCCTCATTTTGGCGGTATATGGGAAGCTGGAGTCAAATCAGCTAAGCATCACTTGAGACGTGTAATGGGAACGTCACATCTGACCTTCGAGGAACTGTGTACCTTATTTGCACAAGTGGAAGCTATACTGAATAGCCGACCATTGTGTCCTCTGTCATCATCTCCTGACGACCCTTTTTTCCTTTCCCCAGGGCACTTCCTCATAGGAAGACCACTGAACGCGTTGCCTGCACCTGCTTTAGAAGCCAAAAATGAAACTCTACTGCATCGCTACGCTCGGCTGGAGAAACTTCGTCAGCATTTCTGGCGACGATGGCAAAAGGAATTCCTAACAGAGCTACAAATGCGAACAAAGTGGAAGACAGAAACAACCCAGCTAAAGGTTGGAGATTTAGTACTACTTTGTGAAGACTCCCTTCCACCTCTTTGTTGGCGCACTGGACGAGTTACCAAATTATATCCTGGACTTGACGGAATAACACGCGTAGCTGATGTCACAACAGTCTCGGGGTGCTATCGGCGGCCTCTTGTGCGCCTCTGCCCACTACTTTCGAACGAAGACCTATAAGAAGCTTGAAGAACTGCGTCTTCAACCGGGGGGAGTATGTTAACGCCTAGGTGTTTCCCAATGGCAATACTCAAGTAATGAATCATTGCGCATCGCGGTTCCTCAGAAAACTTTTGTAAACCCATCGCTCAGCCATTACTCCTTTGGGCAGCGTCTCGCTAACATCAAAAAATTGTAAACTATATTATTTCAATACACAAGTCAAAGTTATTTGAGTTTATTATTTCTATAATAAATTCCATCGCGTCCTGAAGGCGTGAACATATGTATGTTTTTACAAAAGAAAAAGTATTTCAGTATGTTCATTCGTTTAGTACCAACGACCACATAGCCTCTGTGTAGTACCCATATTACAGGCTAAATGCTTAGTTTTGGACTAGATGGCGCTGTGTAAATGTAAAAAAAAATATACCCAATGTCCCTCTAATACTTTTAGTGAGATTTTCATTTATTATACCTATGAGTGAGATTTAAAGTATTTATCATCTGGAGGATTTTCGATATGTTTGATATGTCATCGATTTGTTTACAATTTTTTGATACATTATTGTATGTTTGTAATGTAAGTAGTAGCCTAACTGGCTGTATGTGTGTGTGAGGAAAATTGTAACAGTGCATCAAATGTTTCCTTTGTCTGCGTGTGTGTATCTGTGTGTATCTGTGTGTGTGTGTGTGTGTGTGTGTGTGTGTTGTGTGTGTGTGTGTGTGTGTATCTGTGTGAGCGTGTATCTGTGTGTGTGTGTGAGGTATATTGCGGATGCCTTACCTTCCCTTCGGCGGAACTTGGGCCGTAGTGCGGCAGGTGCCGGTCGGGCGTCTCGCGTCCGGGCTGATACGACTAGAGCACACGCAAACTTGTAATTCACTGACACTCGGTCACACCACACCCAGTTAGCACGTTAGTCGATTACGTATTGTCTATGTATGTTAGTATAGTTGTGGTTTAATAAGTGCCTAGGATTAACTTGGGAATGGGTTATGAAGAAACTTGTATGTACCTATAAATTAAAGAATAGTTGGAAGGGAACATTTTAAAGTGAAGATTATTTTTGTTATAATCATAATATCGGAATTTATAACTATTCTCCATTGATGAGTGAAAACCATTAGATATCATTCGGGATAAGGCATAGAAAATAGATTGATGTGATGTTTATTAGGTGATCAACTTGGAATGAAGTATAGTCAACAGGTTATGAAGAAACTTGTATGTACCTACAAATTGAAATTCTTCAAGTATTCTTTCAAGGAAAATTTCACTTGAAAGGAAAATTGTATTGGGATAAACAAAAAAAAAACCAAAATATTTGAGGGGAAATTATGGGAAACAATAAATGATTGATTAATTGATTATAAAAATTGATAAAAAATATTGTAAGAGATTGAAGATTTACTTAGAATACGTTTGTATGATGTTGTTGGTGTTGGAAATAATTGTGGGTTTCTATCTTATTGTGTGTTATTTGCAACCCAAAGCCTCATTCAAACAAGCCATTTAAAACGATGCGTTCACTCTCAATCAATTTATGTTTAATTGACAACATTGAGTGGTTTTTAAATTTATTGTTAAATATTTTGATATGCATTATCTTAAAAGCCATATGTCTTTATATTATTTTTAAAACTTAAAACTATGAACATGACATGTTGTCAATTAAAGTATCATTCCTTAAAAACGTTATACTATTGTATACTCAAAATTTACTCGTGATTTAGAGAAACTACGCAAAGTATTACTTAACTAATATTTAAAAAAAACACTATTTACCTATGATGAAAATAGAATCCAAATCGACTGCATAAGGAAGCGTAAAGAGAAAAAAATAAATGTTACATCTAACTAATAGTTACAATATAAATATTTAGTAAATTCTGCTTTCATTATTATCGAACTGAATTAAATAACTACGAGTAACTCCAATAAAACATGCACACAATGCAATTTCTGACTACACAACAACAAACTACAAAAGCAGGCAAAACCTAATTAACTTCAACTTTATTATATTGTTGTACCATGTCCCATATCGGAACTCTACACACTACATAAACAAAGTTAAACACAAACAATCCTAGTAAAACATTTTGCAAACCTTCCACGCCTACTGCGGCTGTGTATCCGCGACCTGCCGTGAAGCGAACGACGTGTGGACGAGACAGAAAGCAACATTTACAAAGTGTTAGAGCGGGACGGAGCCATAACACGAGGTGGCGTCGTTAAAAGGTGTTTATATTATACAGAATGACTTAATTATTACATTAGGTTAGGTTAGGTACTATTTAAAATAGTTACTGAATATTTTGTATATAATAACACCCTTTAACCACAACAATCACACACACATAAAAACAAATGAAGGTTAAGACACCGTGGTGCAGTAATGATGACAGTGCACAATTTTATAGTCTATTCCATCAGAAATAATATGCAAGAATGTCTCTTAGAGGCAAATATACTCGAATTTACCATGTGAAAGTAAACTAGTGAAAGGTGCAGTTGTTAGTTACCTCCATAATTTTGTATGTAACAATTTGATAAGAAAATATTTTGCATCCCTCTGAAAGAAAGTTATTGGGCGCGTAAAGTAGAAAGTATTTTTGTTGCATTACGTCAACAAAGCGTCGATTCATATCTTATTTTCTTTAAAAATATAACACTTTCTGATGAAATAGATATTAGCAAAACAAAACCAGGGTGAGAATGAATTATATATAACCTAGTTGACCTCAGCAAATAAAGTTATAACTTCTGGTTAAGAAATTTTTTTAAATGGCCGACTCAACTAGCCGAATTATACAACTCAGCGAGGACTCAATTGCATTTAATACCTTAGTTATCATTATGTTAAATTATCAGATATATTGTTATCACTAACATAATTCAGGTATTATTTTGTATATACATTTATGACACATCACTAACAGACTACCAATGAAATGAGTAGCTCAAATATGCTGCTTCAGGTCACATTATTCAATTAAATATCGTTTATTTGCTGTATGATTTTAGTGACCACTTTTAATAATCCTCAGACATTAGAATGTAATCCTCTGGCAGTACAAACATTTGTGATATGTTCAATTGAACATTTCTGTTTCTATTGGACTGGATAAATACATTATGTTTTTACGTAAAAACAGTTATATAAGACGTACTTATATCTGTTGTTAATTGAAAATATTCCATATATGTATATATTTACAAAAAGTAAATAAGTATGTCCATCCATTCTTCATTGAAAATAGTTCGTGTACCTTGCTTCCAGAGCAGTGTGACCGCAAAATAATTACTACCTACTGTTAATTATTTTATTCAAATTGCCTGTCTTGTCAGGCGTATCACTTACCACCAGGTGAGCGCACTGACCGTCCCGTTCACTTATGGCATAAAAAAAGTTAACCATTGAACGCCGGGAATCCAGACACAATAGAAAATCTATTGTGTCTGGCGCCTTAAAGCGTCACTGGTGGTGAAAGGGTTAACATTATAGAGGCATGTGCCACAGATAAAAAATTATAACTTTACGAGCTTCGTGTCAACCATAAACAAGGATCTAGACAAAAACAACACACCTGTACCGCCTGGATCCATAGTAATCCGGCGACACGGACGCTCCCTACTGACATCGTGCTGGGAGCCGCGTCTGGTGCCATGCAATGACGTCACAAACGGTGCGAGCAAGACCACACGAGTGAGGGGGACAGACAAACACAATGAGTAACTCATATAATGATGACGTAAACGAAAAAGGTCGAAATCAACAAGAAAAACCTATTTGGTAACTTAATTAAGGGTTGTGTTTTTATTTTTTTGTTAAATTAAATAAATGGATTTTAACTCTGATAAGAAGATATGCCGTGACAGATTGCGGCATAGTTACCAAACCTCAAATTTAAATGTATTTATTATATTTCTGTGTTTAACATTATACGCGCTTGCAGCAAGCCTGGATTTAATTTGACTTGGCAATATCTGAAAAATCGACCTTTTTCGTTTGCGTTTTTTGTAAAAAACAAGCGACCATTTGTTTATGACTAAATAAACATTCAAATTATAATAAATAAAAAAATGTTAAAATAAACCTCCTTACCAATATAGGTAAAGTATATGCAATGTAATTATCAAATACAACATGGTCAAATATCTACTTGATGACGAACAGGTTATTTTACGACTAGTTACGTACCCAGGCGTTCCCTTGGTGGCAGTCTTGGCGGACACCTTACGCGGTGTGGACTCCCTGCCTTGGCTTTGACTCTTGATCTATTAAATAAATACAACATTATAACAAAATAAAATAAATAATGGCCGCCATTTAATTAAAAATTGGGCCTAAATTGAAGAAATACTATTTGCAGTCAATGTGTGCGAGTCGCGAATATAAAAAAAATAAATATATGTAGATAAACAATTTTAATACCTGATAGGCTTTGCATACGCGGTCGACCTCGTTCTGCCTCTTCTGCGTGTGCTCCATCAACTCTTGTGGTCCTCGATCAGACCCTCAAGTAGTTCGATGGACTCCGGCAGAGGTTCGGCCTCCAAGGTGTTGGTATAAAGTTAAAATCAAAAACAAACTTTACATTCTCTCTTGCGACCATCATTGTCGGCCTGAAACGTCCTATTGTAGGGTATAGGCCTGTCTGCAAAGCATATACCTATATATGGATAGTAAACCAATACTGGGTCTATTGGCCCGTAACCCAACACGCAGTCTAAATGAAAAAGAGGACAATAATTAAAACAAAAATTCATAATTAAAACGGGTGAACATGTCTCTCTAATTATATGTATTATTTGTCGCTCTGTACTTGTTTATTTATAACCATGATCTTTAGATTGGGTCGTTACCCAATCAACACATCTTTCATTTGATTTAATGGGAGGTTACGATTATGAAATAACATTTTTTAAGCTGAAAGCAAATCATATAGACTCCGCTTGGGCAAGATGAATTGGCTAGAATGGTACTTACACAGCAGTGTGTTCTCGAGCCCCATGAGCCATTGCAGCAGCCTTCCAGCACTTGGTCCAGGTCTCGCAGGCTCTGCATGTGTGCCTCCAGTTTGCCACCGCGTTGCATCGCCCATTGCCATACCTAGGTATAAAAAAAGGTCGAACTTTCTCTTTCACACATGCTATTGTTAAACCGGAGATTATATATTTTTTTCATTAGTAATATTCGTTTTCAATCACTAATGACAAAAATTCTCGCTTCATATTTCGGGTGGATTTTTACACCTTAAAAATACACACAGAAAACCCTTATCGTAGTTATAAAGCGAAACGTAAGTGCACTTAATACTTTT